>PVIW01000597.1:0-260000 GCA_004026585.1 Noctilio leporinus
GGTGGCAGAGGGTGTGGGGTGGGGCCAGCTCCTCTCATCTGGTGGCGTGAGAGTTAGGATAGTTCCCTGAAGAAAGACCAGATGCTCACTATCAGGGGCAGGTGGGAGTGGTGGGCCAGATGTTGGCCAGGCCAAACAATGGGTATTTCCTACAAGACTGAGAAATCTAAGGGGTTTTAGGGGTCTATTTTTTAAAAAGAGGGGACAATAAAGTATAGTTTAATTTACTTCACTTTATCAAATTCAATCCCTCGAATGAACTTTGAAAATTATAAAGGGTTTTTACAAAGGTGAGGTGAAATACTAAGTTCTCTTTCTCAAGTCTATGACTGAGGCACTATGTAGGGAGATGTTACTAAAATAGAAGTCACACCCACTTTTCCTGATCCTACAGGATATTGACTCCAATATGATTTTGAGGGTGTTTAGAGAATATTTCTATGAATTTTACAAAAGGTCAGACTCTGACCATGTGCTGATGACTCTATTAGAAAATCTCCATTAACTTCATGGAAAACCTGGGGGCATTACATAATTATTTGTCCCTGCCAAATCAGCCAAAAAAAAGAGACAAATTTTAAGAGCTTTCAGATTTTTATAAAAAGTCACTAGAGGGTTAATAGTACAGCAAGTACTCTCACTCTCTGTGATAAGAGTTTAAGTTTTCAATAGATCATCAGCGAAGTAGATGATTTGCTAGGAGATAATGGAGCAGACAGCTACTCTGAGAATTGCTGTTCTACAAGTCTATTTATTTTTCATTGGTGGGTTTTTTCTTTGGAAGGAGTGCCACATTATGGGAGGGCACTGGGACTTTAATTATTAAGTTAAGATGTATACTCTTTAAATTCTATTAATTTCTAAGGGAGTCAACAATTCTATGAGCCAAGGTGTATTTAACTAAATAAACCTGAAAACAATCAGAAAATGCTAGTACAAAAGGCAAAAGATTAGAAAGACAGATTCTGAAGTCGAACCAAGTCTATTATTGCAGCAAATGGGAACTTTTTGAACAATTAAAAAAATGACTATGTTTATGTATTTACAGATAAGAATAAATTTATTTCAAAACATAACAGTTTTGTGGTATGTTGTTTATTTTACTACCGTTTTGCCAATTCATCGCGCACACCCTGTAGCACTCTCCTGTATTGAGGTTTATGAAATAGAGGGTCTTTTCCTTGACTATGTTGTTGTTCTTTACTCTTTTAGACATAGAATAATTGATGATGACTTTTTATCTGTTTATCTATCTATCTATCTACCTCTCCATCCATTTATTGGAGATGAATGCACCTTTGAGTTAAAAAGAATAAGGATAGGCAACGCATCACACCACTTCTTATTCTTGTGGACTTTGCCGTATTTTTGCAGGCATCCCTGATTGTGAGGTGCTGTTAACATTATTATTTTTGTTCTAGTTATAGATCATCAGGAGATTTCCTTACCTAGATTTACTGAAGTGTGCAGGATGGCTATATCAGTTAATTATTGCTGTTTAACAAAACACCCCAAAACTTAGCAGCTTAAAACAATGATTCATTATTTCTCATGTTCCTAAGGGTTGAAATGGCAGGAAGACACATTCAGGCAGCAGCTTTCAGCTGAAGGTCATGGACTTTCAGTCCAAGGTGGCCTCATGTACACATCTGGCAGGTGCTGGCTGTTGGCTGGGGTGCCTGGGTTGGCTTCCAGGCTTATAACTCCCACAAAACCAGATTAGCTTTCTGTCATGCCAATTTCAGGAAAGTTTTCCAAAAAGGCAAATGCCAGAGTTCCAAGGCTATTTGAGGCCTACAGGCAGGGACTTGAATAGTGTCAATTTTAGTGCATTTTGTTGGTTAAAGCAAGACGTGAGACCAGCCCCGGTTTTAGAAGTCAAAAAATAGACTCTGGTTTCAGATGGGAGAATCAACCAAGTCCTTCTCAAAGGCACAGTGTGAGGTGGGAGGCATTTTGGGCCTTTAAACAAGCTACCACAATGGTAATCTGACAGGTTGCCGATATTCTTCAGTTAATGTAGGTGTTTTAATGCCAAAGACTGTGCTAGAATTGTGTGAAAGGCTTACCTGGAATGGCAACAAAACCCAAATCTCAGCAGAATCTGTTTTTTTTTTTTTAATTAAATCTTTATTGTATTTTTGCAACATTATTATTTACTCCCTTTATACCCACCTCCCCCCAGCAATTACCGCACTGTTGTCCACGTCCATGAGTCCTTTTAGCTTTTTTGCTCAGTCCCTCTACCCACTAATCTCCTCTCACCCTAGCTGTCATTCTGCTCTCCATCTGTGAGTCTGTCCCCATTTTCCCTGATAGTTCAGTTTTTTAAATTAGATTCCACATATGAGTGACATCATATGGAATTTGTTTTTCTCTGACTGGCTTATTTCACTTAGCATAATATTCCCCAGGCCCATCCATACTGTTGCAAAGGGTAAAAATTTTTTCTTTTTTTACGGCTGAGTACTGTTCTGTTGTGTAAATGTCCCACAGTTGTTTTATCCACTCATCTACTGATGCACACTTGGGCTGCTAGAATCAGTTAACAAGCATGACTTGTTAAACTCCTTTGTAGAGAAAGTAGAAGAGGATTCACAGGCTATTGTAGTGGAAGGATATGTTGCATGGTTGCTCAGGTCACCTCTGAGCAAAGGTGAAAGGTAAAAACCAGTACTCTTTTGTGGGTTCTTTTCAGCTCTAAGGTGGACCAGGACAGTGTGTGGTTTATGGACTAAAAGCATTAGCAGCGCTTGAGTGATGGTTAGAAATGCAAAATTTCAGGGTCCATCCAAAACCTATGAGTTAGGACTTCTGGAGTGGGGCTCAGGAATCTGTATTTTAATAAACTTTCCAGGAGATTTATAATGCATACTAAAACCTGAGAAGTAATGATATAGATCAGGCCCCTCTTAGATAAAATCACTGGGTGAGAGATACTTTTCTCAAATCTCTTTCCTTCATATATCTAGGGTTAATCCAATGATCCATATGCAGTTGGGTTCATTTAACAAAACCATCTAGTTTATTTCTCAACAGGTTTGCATTTGAGTAATTTATAATAAATATTACTATATTTGTCCTATTATATATTTAAGAAATCAATGATGAGAGATTATTTTGTTTGTTCTGATCTGGGATTAGAGGCGGCACACAAAATTGTTTCAAGAGGGCACCTTATGAACAATGGAGTGCATTGAGCTTTGTGAACATATGTAGAGCTCATCTTGCTCTAAGGCAAAACAAATACACTTTGGCAAAGCCCAACCAAAGAGCATTAGCTTTTGAAAGGAACTTCACGGTAGACAGCTGTTGGCATTCATTTTCTAAAGGAAGGGATTTAGGCTTGCTCACAAAAACAAACATGGTATTATTATCCAGAGTCTGTGTTTTTTCTTTTCAGTAATGAAGAGTTCATTCATCAAATTAGGAGACACTCATCACACCAACGATGAGCTAGAAAAATCATTTGTGAAAAGAGATCATCATACCTACCCTTAGTGATAATAGCTAATTTTATTAGTAAATTTCTGAGAGGAATTTTGTTAATCAAGGGATGAGTATCCCCATTTTAAAGGAGGCCATTTCCCCAGATTTACACTTAATATCCCAGAGATCATTGTGAACTCCTGGGATGCTCACTGTGTTTCAGCCCCAAGCCTACCATGACGACTTCCTTATGTCCACTGATGCTCCAACTATGGGCAGGGTGCTTCCTCTCGCACTTGGAATCATGGAACCCCACCAGGCAGTACAGAGTTAGTGTTCATTCAGCAGACTCACCGAGTTTGAAGACAACATTTGGTTGTAACAGAGCAGAGAGCTGTAGGGGTAGACTCCGTGTAACATGGAAGAGCCTTGCCTCCAGATTTTTCAGGTCATCTCATCAAGAAGCAGAGCCAGTTTCCCCTCCCTTGGATTCTGGGCTCACCTTGTGACTTGCTTTGACCAACAGAGTGGGTAGAAGTGACATGGAGTTCCGGTGCCTAAGTCATTTTTTAAAAATAATTTTTTATTTTTCAATGACAGTTGATATCCTATATTACATTAGTTTCAGGTGAAAACAGAGTGGTCACCCTGGTAATAGTACCCATCTGACATCATTCTTAGTTACCACAATATTATTGACTATGTTTCCTATACTGTACTTTCTGCCCCCATGATTTTTCTGTAACTACCAACTTGTAGTTCTTAATCCCTTCACCTCTATGTGGCACCAATGCCTCAATCTTAAGAGGCCTTGCAGCTTCTTCCTTGCTCTCTGGAAACACTGACTGCTCTACCCTTGTCAGGGAGGGAAGCAGTTCGATCCTATTGGTGGTTGAGAAGCACGTAATTTTGTTTTGTTGAGTATTCTGAGCCAACGCATGTTTGAAGAGATTATAAATAAGAATGAAAAAATTCACTCACAATTTAGAAGAACATTTTCTGTGACTATTTGAAAGTATATCAAAAAGAGTGGGCTAAGCACTAAGTTAATCCTCCCTCTTGTTAATAATCCAGTGTGGATATCGCGCACCCTCCATCTGGGTAGAGTTTGTTGAACACTGCTCTGTCCCAGAAAATGATGGAGATTAGACACAGTGCCCGCCCGCAGGGGGTTAGCACTGATGGCGAAGGCAGAGAAAAACAAGTGGATAGACCAAATGATTATTCATTAGCATGAATGTTACAAAGAGAGGTCTGAGAATAATAGTGGGAGGTGCCTATTTAGTACAGCGTAGTCAGGACAGTGGTCTGACAGGATAACATTTCAACTGAGATCTAAAGGATAAGAATAAATCAGCTGCACAAAAAGTGGTGAAGGAGAGTCCCAGTAGAGGGAAAGGCAAGCGAAGACCATGGGGCAGGAAAAAACTGGGGGTCGTTACTGTGGGAATTCAAGGGTTGGCTTGGGGGTCAGAGTTTAAACCCAAGCTCCCTTGCTTGCTAGCAGTATAACCCTGGTGTGAGTTTTTTAGTGCCTTTGTGCCTCAGTTTCCTTATCTGTAAATAAGGTACTCCATAAAGATAGAAGCAGGTAAAGGTTACATCACTCACTTTGTAGATATGAGGATCCCAAACAATATAATGGGAAGGCATTTGAGGACTTTTAGAAGGAGAATAATCTCATTGGTTTTATAGTTGAGAAGATTATTTTTGGCTGCTGTACAGAAAGGAAGGGGGGAGACATGTATGGAGCAAGCAGACCAGGTGGGAAGGGGTCCAGGTAAGAGGAGAAGGCCGATTTGGACAAACAAGTGATGAGACTTGCTGATGGCTGGAGGGGGAAAGGCAGGAAGGCAAGGCATCCGAAATGAACCTTAGGTTTTGGCTTTACTGATGGGGTGATTTATGTGGACATTTACTGATGTGACGTTAACCTGGTTTCAGGATCATGCAGCCAGACAGGCTGGGTCTGGGGCCTCCAGATTATCTCAGGCCTACACCCTACATCTAAGATTGCATTTTAAAGTCCGGTAATGATTCCAGCCATCCTTTGTATACTTGAAAAATAATAGCTGGGTACTGCCCTCACTGGTCCTGGTGTTGATCAAGGGCCATTTAGATGGTGACTCTTCTGATGCTCGGAACAACCCTTTGAGGTAGGGGCTGTCAACATTACCATTTGACAGATGAGGAATGTCACATAACAATAAATCGCCTATGGAGGTTGTGAAGTATGGGGAGCAATTTTGGCTTTTTATTCATAAACTTTAAATTCAAATATAAAAAGTATAAAACTCACAGGTGCACAGCTCTATGAGTTATCAAAGCAGACACGAATGAGAACAACTCTCCCGTCCAGCAATGGAACATTCCTGTACCCGAAACCCACCTCATGTCCCTTCCCAGTCACTACCCACTCCTCCCCACAGGCCACTCTCCTGACTTCTGCTACAGTAGCTAAACTTTGCCTGTTTTCAGCTGAACATTAATGAAATGAGAAAATCTGCCTATTTAAAAATGACAATAATCTGTCCTGTTCTCAGGTCGTTTGGTGGAAATAAAAGTAACATAGTAGAAACTGTCCCTAAATGCTGTGCCCATGCAGGGTACTTGGGCAAGGCATGTCATGTGCTTCCCTATGTCTGCCCATAACAGGTGGTGCTATCTGTGTAGAGAGAAAGGAGAAGAATGTAGAAAGCAAATTTTAAAGGAGACATCTTGAGCATGCATGAACAAAACTGGAGGGGTAAATGCCAGATAAAACTAATAACGTGGGAAAATAATGGGAGGTGATGTCACCATTAAGGACGAGTTAAAAAGGGCAAGTGCAAGGTGGTAGGACAGGTATGGAAAAATCATTTGCTTAGTTGGGATGTTTGGGGTGAGGGGCCACTTGGAGTGGTCCCTTTTTAAAAACCCATTTTGAAAAACCACAAGGGGAAGCTCTTAAAAGCCAATGACCGGGGCCAGACACGAGTCATAGAGTGGTTTATGTGTTGCAATAAAGATTAAGGGATGGTTCAAGCCCACAACTGCCAGGTAATCACAGGCTGCAGGCGTGATGAGAGAGACACCTGCAGTTTAGAGAAGCCCACCCACACTAGCTGAGTGAATTGGGGCGCAGCTGACTCGGGGACACCTGGAGAAGAGGCAGAGCGTTTCATGAACATTCTGGTCTTCACACTGTCCTGACCTGTCTTCCTCATTAGGTCAAGATGTATTTACAGATGTTGTGGCTTGAGATCTTGAAAAGGGGAGATAGAATCATAGTCAAGGGTCATGTTGAACACTGTTTTCTTCACGAGAGGCTAAGGGCCCCTGGGAGCGGGGGAATGGTGCCCGTGGGTCTGGGGTGCGAAGACTGATTGCACCAGAAATGGAAATGATCCTTTCCGCTCCTTGGAGGAGCTTTTTCCATTTTGTCAGAAGCTGGCTCCATCGCATCCTTCAACCTCAGTTCCTGAAAGCTAGACCTCGCTATTCTCCATTTAGCATTGAATGCCTTTTCCTCTCAATACTTGTTACAATGAGTATTTATTTTCTGGTTTTTTTTTTTTTTTTTTTTTGATCACTTGGTTGGTAAATCTGCCTCCTGAGCGATAATGTAAATGCCAGCCCATCGAGGGGGACAGTCTGTCACGTTTCTGGTAGGAACCCCAGCACTGGCACCATATCTACACCTGCAGTGGGCACTAACTCAGAGTGTCCTAGATAAATAAGTGGACTTTCTGGAAGGCCTACATGGCGACCATAGGTCCCCAAATAGCAGGCTCTTGTAGAGGCAAATTGCTGTTGATATAAGTCTGCACTATACCTTTGGGCTTTTTTTTTAGAGATTTTATTTACTTATTTTTAGAGAGAGGGGAAGGGATGGAGAAAGAGAGAGAAACATCAATGTGTGGTTGCCTCTCACATGTCCCCAACTGGGGACCTGGCCTGAAACCCAGGCATGTCCTCTGACTGGGAATCGAACCGGTGACCCTTTGGCTTGCAGTCTGGTGCTCAATCCACTGAGCCGCACCGGCCGGAGCCGTTTGGGCTTTTGAAAGCCATGTTTTTACAAGCAGGTTTAAGTATTCTTGGTACCTTTTTTGGTACCTTTTCTGAGCTGATCCCTCAGCTTTAAAAACAAGAGAAGCCGCAGAGTCTGAATCATACTTTTATTCTAATTTTCTTCTAGTACAAAAGCTGTTGGCTCTCTTGGTGTGCTTAATGAACATCTAATACATTTTCCTGAGTGTGCCTGCACTGGGGAAATCAAGTGTGTGTGTGTTAGTGGGATTTTGTTTCTATTGCCTGGATCAGCCCAGTGAATCCGAGCTGTCTCTGGTCCTGCCTCACTGGCTTATTTACCTAAGTGTGGCTTGGACATTCTGGAAGTCCGCACAATATTTTGGGATCCTTTGAGTGGGAGTCAGTCTCCAGTTGGACCCTCAATGGCATTTCAAGGTATTTTGAAGGCCAGAGAACATTACGTTCCTCCCCTTTGTTCAGCCCAGCATAGGGAACACGGAGGCAGACGTATTTTTGCAGATGCACACATGACCATGATTTCTGAGGCCTGGGTGGCAACAGCATAGGGCAGTGAGTGGTATGAATAATGGTTTATTTATCCCATGGAAGCCAGACTGCCTGGGTTCTAACGCTGTCATTATCGCTAAGTGGCAGTATGACTTTGGGAGAGTGGCTTGTCTAATCTGCTTAGCAATATTGGTGTCTGGGTTTTTACCTTCAGGGGCTAAATTCCATGCTTATGAAAGTCTTTTCCTCTTGAGGCCAAAGGGCATTTGTCATCTGGCAAACAGTATATATAGATATTCTCCTTCTCAGGAAAATGCCAATGTTCAGGCATAGTATTGCGTACAATAAGTCGGGAAGCAATGCTGCTTCTAGTGCAACCTATTTGGCACAATATCCAGGCTTAGGGGCATGCGAGACCCAAGATAGCCCAGATCTCTGGCAGGGCAGGGCAGCAGGTGCACAGGTAAGTAGGATTAGGCTGGTGTAGAGCCAGATGTATGGCTTTTCATTTTATGTTATTTTCTTAGCTTAATCCATTGCTATCTTTTTCCTAAAGCAAATGTAATCCATATGGGCAAGATAGCGCAAATGCAACTGACACCATATGGTGGAATATGTATTTTCTTATTGGGCAAATACTGTTAATTTAAATAGTAAGTATCAGTTGTGAACATATTTCATTTAGCTTTCCTTCTTATTGAATTTATCAGGGTGACACAGGTTAACAAAATTATGCGAACAAAGCAATAGCTAATATACCTTAACAAAGGAGACTCATGTCATTCTCTTACCTATTTAATTATTTTCCTGTCATAGAATATTTGCGTCTTTGGAAAACATTTGGTTCACAACCTTTTCAATCAGTGGCAAATTTAATAGGAAGCTCAAAATGAAAGCGTTCCAGATTGGGCTAATAATTTATCTCTTGGCTTGTTTATTTAGTTAAAACTCAAAGTTAACTACAAATGTTTCCTATCATCAATTAACAGTTATCAGTCTCTTGGGTGAGGAAGTATAAGGGACACAAGGTAACCAGGGACAAATTGATTTTTAGGCTGCATGACATTTCTATATACTGTATTATACTTTATGTAGATTTTGCATATACTACTCAGCTAAATAAAAACATAAGCTTGTGTATTTGCTTTACTCCTAAATAGGATTATTTATATTAGACAGACTAGTGAGCTACAAATTCACTTTTAGTAGTCTGAGTTCTGTTGACTTCTCTCCTAAGTCTTGATGAAGTGTTTCATAAACTTGAGCATCTCAGGGTTGTTATGAAGGTTTCTGTCCTCAATATTTTTCTATTCTTAGAAAACTTATTTTTTAAAAATTGAGGTATAATTTACACCCGAGTAAATGCACATATCTTAAGTGCATGGTGAACAGAATAATGGACTAGCGAAGAGGCCCACATTCTCACCCCTGAAAACTGACTATATTACCATTCATGACTAAAGGGACATTACTGAGCTGCTTAAATGAAGGTGATTGAGATGGAGAAATTATTCTGGATTATCCATGTGGGCACAATGAAATCAGAAGAGTTCTTAAAAGCAGAAGAGGGAGGCAGAAACAGAAGTCGCAGTGATGTGATATGAAAAAGACTCCACCAAACTATTACTGGCTTTGAAGATGGAGGGGAGGGACCAGGAACCCAGGGATGTGAATGGCATCTCAGTGCAGAAATAGGCAAAAAACATATTCTCCTCTAAAGCCTTCAGAAAGGAACACAATCTTGGCAATACTTTAATTTTAGCGCAGTGAGACTTTTGCAAGATACCAGTTCACAGAATGATAAGAAAATAAATTTGTGCTGTTCTAAGCCATAAGATGTGTGACAATTTATTATGGCACCAATAGGAAACCAACAGGACAGCAAAATAAATTTTTATAAGTGTGTAAATCTAATCTGTGTAACCACTACCCGGAACAAGACATAGAACATTTCCAGCACCCTAGAAAGTTCCCTCGCACCCTTTTCCAGTTAAAATCACCACTTACGAGGAGCCACTCTTCTGACTTTTATCTTCACAGATTAGTTCTGCCGTTTCTGACCTTCCTATAAATGAAATCATGCCCATGCCCTTTTATATCTGTCTTCTGTCTTTCCACATAATATTTTTGAGGTACATTTATCAATTCCTTTTCTTTCTTTTTTTTTTTAAAGATTTTATTTCATTATTTTTAGAAAGAGGGGAAGGGAGAGAGGCAGAGAGGGAGAGAGACATCAATGTATGGTTGCGTTTCACCTGCCTCCAGCCACAGACCTGACTGGAGACCTAGTTTGCAACCTGGTTATGTGCCCTGGCTGGGGAATCGAACCTGAGACCTTTGGGTTCGCAGGCCGGCGCCTTATCCACTGTGCTACCAGCCAGGGCTTTCCTTTTCTTTTTATTGCTATGTAGGTTTCCATGGATGAATGCATCACGATTTATTCAGTTTTTTTTTTTTTTAATTCTAGATTTTATCTATTAATAATAAGGCTTTTTAATGGACAGAGGAGCTAATTTCTTTTGGAGCTATACAGGAAGAAGCAGAATTGCTGTGTCCTAGATAGGTATATATTTAACTCTAATAAAAATTGCCAATAGTTCCCCCAAGTGACTGCACTATTGCAGAATAATTTTGCAAATATTTGGATCGGCTGCAGGAGCTCTCTCAGGAGGGAGGTAAAAAATTCTGAAGTGGGCTGTCTGTTGCCATAGTTATTCATGAAAAGGAGGTTTTTGTTGTGGTACTACATTGGACAGGGCTCATTACCGGTTGATGGGAGGACAGCAAAGAGCTAGGTGAGACTGTGGCTGGAATGTTGTGCTTTAAACTTTCACTGCCATCTCAAATACCCAACCCTGTTCAAGATACTTGTCAGAATCGAAAGTTGCAAGTATGAAAATTAACTACTACTAATATGTGTCAATTACTGTTTGGGAAAGTATTGATGGCAGATGTAAACAAGACAAAAGGAAGATGGGAAAGAGGACAGAGAGCCTTGGGTATAGGATATTGCCATTTTTGCACCACACAGGGTGAAGGTGATTATGGTGACTCCCATAATTAGGTAGAGGAGGGGTCCTGTCAGAACCATAAGCACCAGCTTCTGGAGACATGAGGAGATGGATGATCATTATGCATCTACTTTTCAAAATTCTTAAAGTTCACATATACACTTGTTCCTCCTTCCATTCTCCTTCTTGTCTATGTTTCCATGGACAATGAAGTGACAGATACTGAGGTGATAGTCAGTTGATGCTCATTATTTACAGACTCTGTGTTGGTGAGTTCACCTTCTCACTCCAAGTTCTTTATAACCCTGACCCTCAGTCAATTCTCACTGCCCAGCCATGCTCATTGGCAGATATGCATAGAGTGACAAAAATTTGAGTCCCCAGGTGTATGTTCCCAGTTAACAGTGAACAGATTGATGCTCTGTCTTCTTGTTTCAGCTCTCAGGCTGCAAACACATGCCCTTTCCAGGGTCTATAGTGCTATGATTTCTATATTTATGTTTCTTTTGTTGTTGTTGTTGGTGGTGGTGGTGGTGGCGATTTTGATGTTTAAAATGTCTCCTTAAGCTAGTGGAGCCGAAGCGCCGTCTAGTGCTTTTCTGTGCAAGAAAGTTATGATGCACCTGGTGAAGAACACATGTGTTAGATCAACTCACTTCTGGCATGAGTTATAGTGCTGGTGGCTGTGTATGCCTTGTTGAATCATAATATCTATTAAACGAGGTGTCTTTTAGACCAAAATGCTCATAAAACAAGCTCATATGTATGGATCAGAGAATGAAAATGTGATCACAGGCTTGCAGGACTCTAACCCTATATTTCCCTTAAGAGCAATCGTTCAGTATTGTCTAAGTCAGTTCACACTGTGGTTAGAGCACCACAAATAATGAGAATATACTGTACATAAGACATAGGCCTCAAGTCCACCAATAACCTTGAGAAATTTTCAACAATAAAACACACCAACCTAACATAGAAACAAGGGGGAATCGAGTTCTTACTGACTTATTGAAGGGATTTCTTGAGGCTCAGAACCAAAATTCATATAAGCCCATCTGACCTCTTAGGTCCCGGGCATATGGCTTTGTATTTGCTCATATCTATTTTTCCTACCTAAAATAGACAACAAGCTGTGGCCATGCTCATAGAATCATGGAATGTCAGTGGTAACAAGGGGTACCAGTCCAATTCCATCTTTGAGGTCCAGCAGGGTGAAAGGATCACCATGGTCTGAAATTACATTCCTTTCATTGCCTTTTATTTAATAAATATGAATAGACCTGGAGAGAGGAGGTAACAATAATAGCAGTATATGAAACTCATGTTAAAAAGTTAGTACAGTGAGAATAAATTCTGAATTATCAGCATCATGTATACATGGGTCATAACCATAAATAAAAGCATTCATTTCTCAGCTAATTTGGAGCTCTGTCATTGCAAGGTCAGGTTCTGACTGAGAGTGTCATACCGCAGAGCAATCCTGTAAGTGAGATGATTGTCAACTCTGACTCTGTGGGAAGGCCCGCTCTGCGTTTTGGATGGGTTATTAGATACAGGTGGGCTAAAATAACGCTTGGGGGATGCCCGGTTTACTGAGTTGCTGGACATGGAACTAAGTCTCTCTTCATCTGTCCAGCATGAGGCAGACTAGTGTGATACCTGAAAGGCTGTCCCTATCTTCAGGACACAGATGTTTGATTTGACCATTAGTTTGATATTCTATATCCTGAAGTAATTTTCAATATCTCATTTGAAAAGTATCTCATCTAAATAGATGTTTGCTAATAGCCAATATGTTTTCTTATATATAATTTTTAGTATCTGTGCCTCTCTCTCTCTCTCTCTCTCTCTCTCTCTCTATATATATATATATATATATATATATATATAAATCATAGTGTTGTGCATAATTGTTACATATCATTTTTTTTTGGTACTGAGAGAAGGATGAGGCCACAGCCTGGAGAGAAGTGACCACACCAGAGACGCAAGGTCCTAGAACATCTGAATGATGTTGTTTTCCTTGCCTGCTACCAGCTTACCTTGTCAGCATGACATGTTGTGTGCTATTTCTCTGTGTAATCAAGAGCTTCCTATAGATATTTTTTGGGGAAATAAAAGGGTGAAGAAGAAAGTAATTTACTAATAACTCTGTCATGCAGAGATAAGTGTCTGGTATTTGGATATATCTTATTATTAGTATGTATGCATTCACTGATATTTGTTGTGTGGTTTTTTTATATATAATAAAATGGGATTATATGCTTTAGTTTGCATTACCACATAATGTTAATATATCATGTGTATATTTCAAAAACTTTAAAATCCATCAAACTCCTAAGTTTACTAAAGTAATCCCCAAGTTTTGGACATAGAAGCTATCTATTTTTTCTTTTTAACATTACAATGAGTAGCTTTGAATGTTGTTGGCAAAACTCTGATAGTTTCCTCAGGGTAAATTCCTAGATGTGGAATTGCTGGGGTGAGGGGCTGGGGGAATTTTCCCAGTGTTAGCACAGGGTTCCCTGTGCTCCTTGCAGTGGTGTGACCCTTGGCGTGATTGCTGCAGGGGAAGGAGATTGCCCTCCTTCTGGTGTTTATGTCATCCCAGGGGAACAAAGACACATATATTCTCTCTCTCTCTCTCTTTCTCTCTCTCTGTCTATGTCTATCTCTATCTCTATCTCTATCTCTGTTTCTCTCTTCCTTGCTGGGGAACACATGCAGCCATGAGGATCTAGCAGCCATAAATGTCTACAGTAGACTGCACAGCTCCAAAGAATCACACTTTAACATGAAGCAGAAACCCTGGACACTGGCCTTTGTTTTGTCCTAGCTATGAAGACACAGCTGGACTTCTTCCATGGTGGGTTGGATAGAGATGGGACATTGAAAACCCAGGGGCAGAGTTCCACCCAAATAAACCTTGCCACATCACAACCTCCTGTGCGTGGGTTTGTGAAATTCTTTCCTTATGGTCCCATGGAAGAGCCTGACTTCCACTGCCAACAGAAGCGGTATCTGTGTTTCATAATGAGATGGCAGATTCCCACACAATCCGTTCAGACAACACTAGGACTGAAGGTAATGGCAGAGAGGGAATGACCACAGTTTGGGTGGACAATACAAAATCATCCTCATAGTAGATGAGATAAATAGCAAGAGAGTAATTGACTCGCTACTTGGATGCCCATTTAACTGTTACCTGGGACCATGGGTCATTTAGCAAATGACTTTTTTCTGGTGCAATAAATGGTATAGCAACTGGTCCAAAGAGTTATCTGCTTCTGAACCATCCATTTACTCTGCTGCTCCTCAACATCGAATGCTTTTCTTATACTAAAGAGTGGGGCTTGTTGGACAAAATAGTATCTAAAAAAACCAAGAATCATCTGGATATTTTATAGAGTGAAGTTTCTCATATTTAGAAAGTCTTGGTTGTACCCCTATCTTTCCGTCTGATGTGAGCTCCTGGTCTGAAGTAACCCTGTATGAGTTGAAAATCCTCAAAGTCAAAGGGGACAGGAAGGAGAAAAGGTGTGTCTTGGGAATTGGTGCTCGATGAAATGAGGGACAATTTTTCCTGAATGACTGAAGTTCTGACTGGTAATTGTGTTCCCAAAAGAAAAGGAGTGTTGCATTTCTTGGAATGCTCTTAACAAGGATGGGTATATATATATAGGATCATCATGAAATGGTATTGAATAGATGACAGAATGAATTTTCTTATCATTGTTAACCGAGTAGACTTTTAAATACTTCTCAGATTCAGATATCTTTGGTGTAAGAATTTTGAAGTGACTCAGGAGGAGAAATTTTAGTTAAAAAGAAGAGCGATTTCTTAAATGTAAACATGAGAGCAACAGGGAATTATCTCTTAGTAAAACCTGGATGGGAACAATTTTAATCTCTCTCTAAGTTCAGGGTGAATTAGGTTTCAAGTTCAACTCTTCAATGAACTTTTAATAATGTGAAACTAGTAAGTATGTATGTGTGAGATTTAATAAATCCAGTCTTTCTTTTCTCACCTTTTAGAAAACTAATTGTGAGAAGATTATCATAGTTATGAAATATTTTGATGGTTTTGTGGCACTAATGATAAAACCAGAGATCAGAAAAAAAAAAAAAAGAGAAAAGTTTACCAGACCTTTTATTCATTCCTGTATAAGAAAGCATATTCTCTGATTACATGCTTTTTCAAATACAACTTGAATAAATGGATATTTCCCTGCACTGACATTTAAAAATCAAGTATTGTTACAGGTGGCAGAACTCAGTCTCTTGAGGAAGGAATATAACTGAACATTATTTTTTATTATAACAACCATATACTTCTCCACCAGATTGTTTTATCACATTATTCAAGTTTTATTGATAGTGACTTCCATAATCAGCAGGTATTACTGTTTTCTGTTTTTTATTTTGCTGTCAAAAATGATCAAGCTCAATGATTGTGTTTTCCAAGATTCATAGAGGATCCTAAGATCTGTTTCCTAGAGGATAAACTGGAATTTGGACCAAGCAATCAAATGAACACCATAATGCTTCACATTATCCCTATATACAGCTATCTTTGTGGTTAACTTCATTCTAGACTCTCATCTTAGGGAGTAGAAGGCTCTGAAGGCGATGGGAGCAGGCAGAATTGGGATGCTAGAAAAATTGCCAGGGCTTCCCATTCTGAACACATTACTTAAATCTTCTTTTGTTTCCATATGCCTCTCTGTTAAAGCAAATTTGCAGAAGACCACATGTATGAGAGCAAATAGTGCTGGCAGAGATTGGGGTAACTTGATAGCTGATGTAGTTGTTAACCTTTGGCCTTTCATCACCCACAGACTCATTTATTGTAGTTGGTAGTATGGATAACCATTAAGAATTCATCATGGGGTGATTTCTTCTTCTTCCTTCTTTGTCCTCTTCTTGAGAGGTAAAGCACAAGACTGAAAGCTGGGGATGTGTTTTGCTGTCCTTCTATTATTACCTGATGACTCATCAATTTAACCAAAAGAAAAATGAAAAGCTAGAAAAAATAAATAAAACCTAGCAACTTGACATATAATTTTTTATTAATCTAACACCTTTTTTTTTTTTTTTAAATTAGGCATATGTTGGGAGTCTGTTTTGAATAGAGCAAAAAATGACAGTGTCTTGTATTTATTTAGTGCTTTAAGCAGTATATGTACATACATGATCTCATTTGATCCTTAGATATCCTGGACATTGAGAACATAGAAATTGTCTTCATTTTTTTTTTAAAGATTTAATTTATTATTTCCAGAGAGAAGAAGGGAGAGAGGCAGAGAGGGAGAGAAACATCAATGTATGGTTGCCTTTCACCTGCCTGTAGCTACTGATCTGGCTGGAGACCTGGCTTGCAACCTAGTTATGTGCCCTTGCTGGGAATCAAACCAGACCTTTAGGTTCGCAGTTAGGCTCCTTATTCACTGTGCCACCAGCCAGGGCTTGAGATTTTCTTCACTTAATTAAGAATGCCTCCAATTACAAAAATTTTAGATTTGATGACTGGCCTACTAGTATGGCAAATTCAGATGGGCATCATGGAACTTCTGTGGGACTGTGAGACTCATGTAATTATTAATTCAGATCAGTTGACAGAGCACGTATGAAATGCCAATTGCAGACTAGTCATTGGGCTTGGCATGGGTGGTAATTCATTATTATAACTGTCAGTTATGGCAAGATAATTTGTGGGGTTGTCATTTATTATTATTTTTTTCCTGTTTAGGAAACGTTTCTTTAAACTGATGTTAATACAAAGTTCTCCATTTAGTAAGTATACAGATAATACAATTGTGCACAAACTGAAAATCCAAGTGATCTCCAAGGTTAATTATTTACTTGGTGTGTGTCTTTGTTCCAAGATAAATGTTTCTTGCACATGATTTGTATCTTTCCCTTCTGGTTGTAACCTTGCCCTATTGTATACCTGTTATAACATTGAGAGTAAATGAAGCAATTGACCCATTGTATAGCTTTTACCTCAGGGTATTTTTGTTGATTCATCCATCTTAATGGTCTGTCTGTGACCATTAAAATCCTTTCTTAGAAATGGATAGGACTATTCCTGCTCTTTCCTTGTTTCAACTGCTTCCACTTTCACCTGCCACCAGATCTGGGGTGCCTGAGACCATGCTTCTTAGTATTTACAGCAGGGATCGCAAGCACAGCAGAAATCACCTGGGAAGGCTTGTTTAAAAAGTGAATTTCTAACAGTACCCTCCGCGGGCCTGGGATCTGTCTCTTGCTTCAACAGGGTTTGGACGGAACAGACCTAGGCACCTGCCTTTTTTCTACTATCCTGCCACCTTTTTCTAGTCACTACTTATGGAACCACCTCAGCTGCCAAGACCAGCCAACACCGGTTTTTTTTTTTTTTTTTTTTTTTTTACCTGAAATCTTCACTGCGGAACCACCATGAGCTCCCAAATTCGACAGAATTATTCCACCGAGGTGGAAGCTGCGGTCAACCGCCTGGTCAACTTGCACCTGCGGGCCTCCTACACCTACCTCTCTCTGGGCTTCTATTTCGCGAGGATGTGGCTCTGCAGGGCGTGGGCCGCTTCTTCCGAGAATTGGCCGAGGAGAAGCGGGAGGGCGCCCAGCGTCTCTTGAAGCTGCAAAACCAGCGCGGTGGCCGCATTCTCTTCCAGGGCGTGGCGAAGCCTCCCCAGGATGAGTGGGGTAAAACCCAGGAGGCCATGGAAGCTGCCTTGACCTTGGAGAAGAGCCTGAACCAGGCCCTTCTGGATCTGCACGCTCTGGGTTCTGCCCGCACAGACCCTCATCTCTGTGACTTCCTGGAGAACCATTTCCTGGATGAGGAGGTGAAAGTCATCAAGAAGATGGGCGACCACCTGAGTAACAGTCGCCGGCTGGCCGGCCCCCAGGCTGGGGTGGGCGAGTACCTCTTGGAAAGGCTCCCCCTCAAACATGACTAGGAAGAAGCCTTTGGAGCCCAGAGGCCTTCAGGGGGCCCCTCTGCATTTCCCTGGTATCTGGCTTTTGCCTGAGCCTCTCCCTGAAACCATTAGACACCCTTTTAGCCTCCTGGAACCCTCTCCCATGCATTGGACCAAATGGAAACAATAAAGCCTTTCGCAGCAAAATAATAATAATAATTAAAAAAAAAAAAAAAAAAAAAGTGAATTTCTAGCCTTCTCTCTGACTGCTTCCCAACCTCTCCAACCAGTTTAGCTGGTCTGGGGCAGCACTCTGGAATCTGCATGTACACATTCTAGAAATTTTAATATATTCGCTTAAAAAGGGTATTGGTATTAAAACGTGATTTTTGCAAACCAGGGAGTAGAGATACCCCTTTGTCCTTGAGGAAGTTCTGAGATGTCTAACCCCGAAGGGATGATCCTGAACCGTTTTCTCTCCTTCTAACCTGGTTTAGTGCCTGCCATTAGCCAGCCGACAGTTGTGCCCGAGTCCACTACATGGCTGTGTCGGTGCTCACCAGCCAGCGATACACAGGATATTAAAAGACCGAATGGGGCAGTGTCAGTGAAATATCAATGCGCCATTAACTAGGAAAACATCACTATTGCTCTAGACTTGCTAGTTTGATCTGGAAAGCGACACATGTAATGGGAGCAGCAGCAGTTTCTGATGGCGTAACAGCTACTGAACAGTTAGCACACAATTTAATTTATTCCCATTTAATGGCTCCCATGTTGCACAGAGACTACAAAAGCTACTGCACGCATGTCAACATTAGCGTTCAACCACAGCCCAAAGCAGTCACTTCCATTTCTTATCCAAGTCCATTGGCAAGTCCACTGGCCTCCCACCGAGGATTTTGTGTGTCTTACTGGGCATCTTGCCAGGGCTCTTTGCAGGTGAGGACACTGACCCCGGGAGGCCTTGGTGTTCCCATCTCTTGGGCATCAACTATTTCTGAAATTTTACCACCTTGCACGTTCTATTCTGCAATGGTACTTAACTGGTTTGCGGTCTGATTTGGTGAGTATTTCAAAGACCTGGAATCTTTGGAATATGAAGCTATGCCCATAGGTAACAGGAAACTGACTGTCTTTATCTTGTCCCTAAAGAAAGCAGAATAGGGGAAGATAAATACAACTTGTTAGTAGCTGTTAGACAAAATATTTAGTTTTTTCCCAACTTACCAATCACTGCCTAAAGTATTTAAACTTCATTTTCAATATATCATAACATTTTCCTTTTGCTTATTTGCTCAATGACAATTTTAGATTGTGTGTTGAAACTACTAGCCCTTTAATTAAGCCCAGTGAAGAGTGTTGATAAAACTAAAATTTGCAACTATTTCAGAAAGGGTTTGTGTGCCTGAGAATTATTAACTTGATGTGTAAAGTTGAACATATCATGCTGTCCGAAGCAGAGGCAGCAGGTCTTTTCCCATCCACGCTTTTCAGTTGAAAAGAGGCATGAATTTGAGACAATTATTTTATAATCCAGACTCAAGTGCAGTTACAGACTTTGAAGTGACTGCATATCCATCACGTCTGAACAATAAAGAGGAGAGAACTTTGATAGCAATAACCCAGCACTGTGTGGCTGATGATCTTTTCATTTTGCCCATTTTCCCTTTCCCTCTAGCAGTGTTATGTAGAATTGTGACATAAACCAGGATAAACTGCTCCCAGGAATAAACCTAAAGAATAGTGTTTAAGTTTATTGTCTCTTCATCAACCGCGTTCCCTCTCTCTATCTCCTTTATTAGATAAGGCTGTAATTTCAGTGAATGGCATTTGTGGCCTGCATCTGCTCCCTCCCTTAGGAGAAGGCCAGTGGTTCCCTTTATTGGGATCAATAAAATAATAACTGCTTCTACTTAGTAAGCACCCACTTCACCGCCTCATTTCTTCTTCACGAAAGCAGTAAGGTAACTGCTATTATGATTCCGTTTTTACAGAAGAGAAACTGGAACAGGACAGATAAGTAATTTTTCCAAAGCTGCGTTGTTGGTAATGATGGAGTTGGAGTTTTAGCCACGTGAGTCCATGGGTTGCCTTAATGACTTTATTATGGAAAACAAAGAGAGTATATTTATTTCAATGTGTCTGATTTCTCCTCTCAGTAAAGTAAATAAAATAGCATTTGTAATTTTAAGTATCTCCATGGACCCTTTCTCCTCATCTTTTTGACAGCCTGAGATTGTTTTTTTCTTAAATCTAGGAGGAAAAGAGCATTTCTATGTCAAAATTCAGGAAAAATTAAAACCCTATTTTTAGTTTCAGGAGAGCACAGTTCTTAGAAATATTGAAATTTGCATTATTCTATAAAATACTTCTTGTATATAATAATGGAGAAGCTCACAAGCAAGTTAGGTATGATGCCTGACTGTTCATAAAAGCCAGTTCAAACAAATTGGTGTCTGTAAAGCTTTGTAAAATTTGTTAAAAGCTATTAGAAAGTAAATAAATCTACCAAATAAATCAGAGGAATAATGCAATGAGAAAGTAAAAGAAAAAAAAAAGCCTAAAAATCCATGTGTAATTCCTACTCAGCAATTCTCTATCTACTGGATTTCACGCCAACCCAGCTGTTGATTTTCATTCATTACTTACTTTCTTGTTTTAACATAATCCTAAAATTGGCTCAATCTTTCAAATTGAAGTCGATTCCAAATTAGAAATGGGTTGTGTTCCAATAGTTTATTTGTTGGCAGCTTGGAAGTAGAAAAATGTTTTGCTTCAGAGAAATCATACATCCTAAACATTGGGTAAATTCCCAAACTACCATAGAAAATATATACATCACCAGGGAACATTGATACTACTATATTTCTTGATTAACATTGTAAGTCAGTGAGAATGTAATGGTTTAAGAGGAAAAATATAACAATAAACATGCACTGTACAACTTCAAACTATGTAGACACAAACCTGGAAAGATATTCATTCAAATCGAAATGATGGTTGTTCCTATGTGGAAATGTGGAAGACTCTCCTTTGTATACTTAAACTTTACATATTGCATTTATGTTTTACAATTTGTCATTTTTTAACAAAATTACATTTTGTACTTTTATGTTAACTATAACTATATATACAGGGTGCATGCAGTCAACTGGCAATAACTTTGCATCTCCTTATTTCACGTGCTTCTTATTAATTTTGAAAAACTGTGTTTCTAAGGTTATAATTTAACATCATTGTTTCAGATATGAAGTGTTAAATTCTGAAAGCAATCATCATATCGAAGAAATAGGATGTTAGAGCAACCATAATTTCTGGACGGTGTTCAGGGCCAACTGCTAAGGAAATTGAGGACTTCAATAACATCCCTTCACGTACAGTTAACAACATGAAGAAGGTGTATGATACTGATCCTGATGTTGCCACACCAACAAGAAAAACACATAAGGTACACAAGGATCGCACAAGTCCAGGTATTTATTGTACACAGAATCAGTGAACATCCAGGATGTTTATCTTGACATTTTGAGAGAAGTAGTTGTACTGTGGATGAAACAAGTTGCAAATGGACATCATTTTATCCTCCAACAAGATGGTGTACCAGCACATAATGCCAAAAAGATGCAAGAATTTCTCAGTGTCACTGTTCCTGAATTCTGGCCACCTAGTTCACCAGATACAAGTCCTTTAGACTATTATGTATGGAGTATTTGTGAGAGAGAAGTTAATGAACAACCTCATTCCAATAAAGAGGTTGTTAAAGCCAAGATTTAAAACATTATGATATCCATGGATAAAGAAAAGTTAGTGAAAGCATACTCAAGATCCCAAAGTTGAATCGAGTCTATTATTGCAGCAAATGGAGACTTTTTTGAACAATTTACAAAATAATCACAATGTTTATGTACTTACATGTAAGAATAAATTTATTTAAAAATATAACACTTTTGTGGTATGTTGTTTATTTTACTAAAATTTTGCCAATTGATCGCACACACCCTGTATATCTATATTTATATACGTGTGTATAATTTTTCTTAGACAAAGTGCACATCTCTGCTTTTCTTCCCTCTATGAAAATACATAGCCACTGGAATACAATAGTTGGGTGCATGTTTCTTGTTTCTATATCCCATAGCCGCTCTGTCAACAAATCCTGTTGGCTCCACCTTCAAAACCTATTCAGAAAGTAACATCCACTGTTATAACCCTTGGTCAAGAAACAATCACCTCTTGCCTAGATTATTTATGTTTTAGCTTTAAACCTGATCCCTTGTTTTCTGCATTGTTTTCGTATAGTTTTTTAAAAAAAGAGGGCTACTAATATAATCTCTTTTTAATAATAAAAGTATACTCTGCATCCCAATTCATCTGGAATCAATCCAGAACCTGGAGGAAAGTGGAAGTCCACCTGAGCATTTTCCTTAATTTCTCTTCACTTTCTGTCTCTCTCACCCCATCGCATTCACACCTATCTCCTTGACCTTCCTCAGCTGCCAGTCAGGAGCCTGCCCAGCTATCCTCATTCTCTGTTCTCAAGGCCTAGAATGTCCGCCCCCACCCCAGTCCAAATCCTAGGGATCCCTATCTTTTTAACTTAAATAATGAGGCATTTTTGGCCATGGTATAAAAATCCCAACGCTTGTTCCTTACAACCATCTAACATAATACACATTTTATGTATTTTCATGTTTATTGATTATCATATTACAAAGGAAAAAGCCCCATATAGGTGGGATTTTTGACAATTTTGTATCCAACTGTATCCTCCGTGCCTAGAATCCTACCAAGCACATGGTGTATTTTCACAATATATTTGTTGAGTGAATGAACACATGAAAAAATAGACTCAGAGGATAGAAACAAAACTCATAATACCACTTGCTCCTCAGGAGGACTGTGGAAGAGTCCTCCTTCTTTAAAAAAAGAAAGAGTCCTTTTCTCTTTATTGGTAACATTAAAAAAAAAAAAAGATTTTATTTATTATTTTTAGAGAGAGGGGAAGGGAGAGAAGCAGGGAAGAGAGAGACATCAATGTATGGTTGCTTCTCACCTGCCTGCAGCTAAGGACCTGGGTGGAGACTTGGCTTGAAACCTGGTTATGTGCCCTGACTGAGAATTGAACCAGCAACAGGTGGGTTCACTGGCCAGCACCTATCCACTGTGCCACCAGCCAGGGCCCATTGGTAACATTTTTTCTATTATCTATAACAATGTCTGAAGAAATTATGACAAAATTCTTAGATAAATGCATTGGTATTTGTAACATCAGTTTCTGAATATTTCTGTAGTTTGAAATTTCTCATAAAAACATTTTTTGTTAGCTTTCCCATAATTACTGGGTGAAGCACATACTCCGAGCTCATGAGAGGTCTTTTTTGTTGGATCTTGCTCCCTGTGGTTATAATTTCCTCTATCTTCCTATTATTTCTACTCTACCTGGGATGACCTTTTCATTTTTCTTTGCCTGGCTAAATCCACCTGTCTGCATGACTCCGGGTACTCTCTTTGCTAATATAATAGAACTTCCGATAAGTGGAATACAATTTTCATCCTGCCTTGTAAAACTCAAATAAAACTGGCCCTACCTTTGTGCCCCACATCCTGTGGGAAGCCCCCTGCTCTTTTCAACATTTATGAAAATTCCCACCGGCCTATTACTTCTGATTATTTCTTGATTTGACTTCCCACCACTGCCAGATTAGGTGGCTCCCATCTTCTCTCCTCCACCATTTTCTCTTCCTGGTAATAAGTGAATCATGGAACTCAGGCCCATTTTTCTCGATTTTCCTCCTTCTACTCTTAGGAGACAAATGTGCATAGACTCTTGATAAAGACTCAGAGCCAAAGTGGGAGCTGGAAAATAGGGATGTAGAGTGTGGTGGAGGGATGTCAAGATCTAGCAGTTTAGAGCAGATACATTTTGCTGGGTGGTAACACTCTTGTTCCAAAAGAGCCTTTGACTCTACCCACGACAGGGGCCACTGGGCGGCCAACAACTCCCACCCTGTCTCTCTAATGTTTTCTCCATCCCTCCAGTTCTGAGGCTGCTTCTAATTCCCTAAAAGCCAATGCACATATTTTTCATTGCATTTAGTTTTCTTTTTGTCTCTTGGTCATTTTGGGCTATGCCAAAAGGGGCCATTTTATGTCCCCAAAAGCCCGATAAGACACCTTCCTCTAAAAGGACAGTTCTTTCTCAGAGAGAGTTTCTGCATTCAGCTCCTAGTATAATTGTCTTCTTCCCAAGACACGTATTATGGTAGGGGTCAGTTTAGGCATGTGTCCTTGTCAGTCCATGACAGTTTCAAGCTCAACGTTTTATTTTCACTGACTGTTAGGTCACTAGTTCTGAGCTCAGAGAATGATCATTCATAATTCTTGGCGAGTAAGTAAAGGCTGTTTTCCCTGTGCTAGAGTCATCTTATTTAGAGAGTGCCATTGACCTCAAATAAATGGGTTTCTTTTGATGCTTGAAATGGACAGAAGTAAGATGGATGTTATTTTGGCCCAACAACCTGCTTGGTTTTGTTTCCTGCACTAGATATGACCCTGTTCATCCAGGAGGATCTCAGGATCCACCACCTGTAAACCAGCTTAGGGCAGATTGGCCCTTACCTGCAACCAGGAATGTGCTCAGGCAAGGCCCTGAGGCTGCAACTCCTGCCTGTAAAAGAATCTTCTGCAAACAGTTTTTCTTCATTGTTCTGCTTCTTGATTGAAGAACATGCCGATGATCGAACAGTTCCCTGAGCTTCCAGAATTCTATTATTTGGATGTCTTCTCCCAGCTTGCAGGGCATTGTTTGCAGCAAATGAATGAACTGGTGGGGAAATGGAATAGCGCCTAACAATCATGACATTGCCTGTACAGGAGACACAAAATTTAAGTTTAAATATTCTACATTAAATGATGTGTGGAAATGGAAAATTGTGCTGATAACACTTTATTGAAACTAACGTCACAAATTATTATTTTTGATGATTATTTTTTGCATGAAAGAATTCACTGATTTCTTTTCAAACAATTGAGTGTTCACTTTTGAAGGGATGGGGATGTGTTAGTGAACAACACAAAATTCTTGGCTGTATAGAGCTTACCCTGTTGCCTGGGAGGCAAACAATTAACAAACAATAAAATTCAGGTAGTGGTAGATGCTAGGAAGACAAATAAGGGCAAGGGCTTAGGGACAGAGAAGGGAGTGGGGATGAAGGCTCTTTAAATATATGATCACATAAGAGCTTTCTGGGAATACAGCATTTAAAAAGAGATGTTAATTCTGGATGGCTTTCTTATTCCTGATTCTCAAGATCCGGCTCAGCTACAGTCCCTCACTACCTGAGTGGCCACAGATAATTGAACTGGCTGCTCTGCTAACTGGCCTTTAATTGTGTGCCTTGGCTTTAGTTGGGAGAGTCATTATAAGGAAACCTGTTGAAAGAGAGATGAAAGCAAAATAGACATGTGGACGGGAGCAAAAGTGTCTTGTGAAAAACTGAAGTGCTGCCAAGAAAGAAGGAGAGATTTGTGGCCTTACTTTCTAAAGGTTTCCAATTTGATTTTTGTCCATAATACCTTTTAATAAGCTCTTTTGTTGAGGTAAATCAAGTATTTTAGAACTGTTGCTTGTAACTAAAGCACAATGATTAAAAAGAGCTTCATTTCTTGGAGCCTTGGTTTGTCCAAGTCTCAGCTCTAACATAGCACTAACTGACCCTATTGTCTGATGTTCAACATCTACGTAGACATCTAGTTATTACTCTGAGACTAATGACATTTACCTCATAGATTGGTTTTCTTTTTCTGTTTTCTTCCCTGTACAATGGCTCTAGTAGTCCTTAGTTGTCTTTAACATCATTCAAAATAATTATGTTAGATTGTATCATGATGGCTGTCAGACCAACCCACATTAAAAAAGAAAATACTTATCGAAAGTAGTGAATTTGTGTGCAGCCATTTTAATATTGAAAATGAAAGAAAATAAGAGACACTTTCAGTGTATTCTGCTTTATTATTTCAAGAAAAGTAAATACACAACTGAAATGCAAAAACCCCACCTCCCCCCATAACAAAAGATCTGTGCAGTGAATGGAGAAGGTGCTGTGTCTGGATGAACGTATCAAAAGTGGTTTATGGAGTTTCATCCTGGACATTTCTCACTGGATGTGTGTCATGGTTGGGTAGACCAGTTGAAATTGATGATGATCGAATTGAGACATGTAGGAAAACCAACATCATACTGGGCAGGAGATAACCAGCATACTCAAAATATCCTAATCAATAAAGTCTTTGGTAAAAGTGAACAATGAGGCTTTTATTTTTCAAAAAAATTTAAACGTATTTTTTTTGCCAACCCAATAAATGTTTTTGCATCTTGATCATCTCTTGTCACTATTTTGCCACTAACTAACATACAAGTAAGTGTAAGGAAGCCCTGCTCTGTGTTTAGGCTTTGAAGGTGCCAAAAGCATAATTATGTTTTATTTATGTTTGATGCCCACATCTGCAGAACACAGACAGCAAATTATTATGGTCATTGCAAACAGTGGAGGCTGCTCTGGCTTTTTATAGTTTGGAAGAGCAGCAGATAAAATTTTAGCTATCTGAAATGATTAACTACAAGTACTGTTCATAAATTCTCTTGAAACTCTCCCTTCAGCTATGATAGATAGCTCCTATAATTATCTAAAGTAGGTTTATGACTATTGACAAATATAAATGTTTCTGTTTAAAAGGATTATGAAACAGTCTCTTTATTCCAAGTGGTATAAACACGGAGCAGAGAAAATTATGCCAATGATAGTCAATTTATGCTTATTGTTATTTGGAACTTACACTCTGGCTTGACTACTTAGCAAATAGGCTCTTTGTTCATCTCTCTGGGTCACAGTAGTCTGTGCCCTTTAGTTTCTGATTAATAAAAAGGGAAATATATTCAACACAGAATTATGGGGTCCTTAGCACAATTTAAAAGGTCACTGCCAAGTGCAGTTCATTTGCAGCAAAGGGGTAGATTGAAGAGAATCAGAGGTACAATGGCAATGCTGGGAGCATCCTGTAAAGAGACTTCGTTTTATCTTCTTTGTAGCAAATTACCTCTTTCCTAATTTCCAAAGTGAGGTTGCCCGAGGCAGGAGGGGCAAGGGAAACATCCCTGAAAGCCCTGGTTGAATCTCATACCTACCAAATGCTTAAACACCAAATGCTTATTTATGTATATATAAGCATATATATATATATATATAACATATGTAATATATATACTATTATATAATATATACACTATTATATAGTATATATTATATATATATACTATATATAGTGTGTGTGTATATATATACATATACATATATGTGTGTGTGTGTGTGTGTGTGTGTGTGTGTGTGTGTATTTTATTAAGCAGCTGTGTCCCTGGGCTGCCTTATGAAAACATAGATCTGTGTTTTCAGCTGAATGATGGGGAAGCAGGACTTTCTACTCATCAAAGCTTATGTAGTCTCACTATACACCTTACAGAACCAACAGAAGACCTTTTCAGTTCCAGGTCCTGATTTGCTTTCAGGTCCTCTTTAATGGTCCCCTTTCTTAAAGTGAGGCTCACACTTATGATTTCATATCATTCCTTCTCAAAGAATAGGTTGTTTATAGTCTCATTTTGAAGGAGAATTGGGCATGTTGTGTGATCTGTCTGGGTCTATATCCTCAACTGTAAAACAAGAGGATGGTCTCTGAAGCTCTTTTCCAGTACCAGCTTTCTATGATTCAGTTGCAAGTATGAATTTTGATTAATATTGTAAATATCTCATTAAAACTGCTAAAAAATTACACTCAAGTCAAACAATATTTTTCTCATATATTTAATGATATTAAGACAACTGCTATCAAGGAACTTATGCTGACTCTCACTTGTGCTATTTTATTTAATCCTCTGGACAGCCCTATGGGATAGATTCCATTTCTATCACCATTTCACAGATGAGGGGAGTGATCGTAAAAGCACGTTACATTCCTAGAATCAAAGAATTTTATAGTTGGAAGAGGCCATGAAGAGCATCTATTTCAACCCATTAAGTTTTACACGAAGATGCTAAAATCAGGAATTCTATGTGGTCAGCATGCTTAGTCCAATATTCTTTCTACTATTGTGCTACTTCCTTTCATAATAACACATCCTATATAAGACATAGGTAAATATAATTTCAAGTAACTAAACTGACTTAAATCATATTTCTTTCTGTGTTTTATCCATGTCAACAGGAGAGTATTCCCAAAATGTATCAAATGTTTTTCATCTGTCCTTATCAATCATAATGCTAATATCCTTATGGGAAGTTACCATCAATATGCTGAAGAAGTATTATATCAATTGCCTTATTAATATTCTATCCTCTCTGCTTGATGGCACACTCTGTTCTTTGAATAGTTATTCTAAAACAAGTAACACAAAATACACAAGACCCTGTTTCCTTTCTTATTAGGATAAGCATCATATAAAACAGGTTTAGAGGAGTGTTGTTTACTCTTGGAGTAAGGTAGTGGTTTTCTCTTGGAGAGAATTTTGTCCTCTGGTGACATTCAGAATGTCCGAAGGCATTTTTGATAGTCAGGATTGGAGAGGGGAGGCAAGTAAGTACTACTGGCATTCAGTGTTTGAAAGCCAGGAAAACATCCCACCATGTCCAAGACAGACCCCTACAATACAGGATTACTCAGCCCTAGGGTGGGAAAATACTATAAATGCCCATTTTTTTTTTTTTTTTCACCAGGAGAAGTTCAAACCTCCTTATGGGTTATGATTTGAATTTTAGTAAATGACCAGCAGAGAGACCCTGATTTAAATGTTCCCACTTTGGAACATAGGATATCATCCTAGAGAGAGACTTTTCTAACAGGGAGAAGCAGCTGGTGAGTATGAAATGTTGCATTGCCAAGCTGTTCAGATCCTTTCATCGGTGTTGCCTGAAGCCTTTGGCAGATGATATTAAGTGAGCTTTGAGTATTTAATTATGCATATCAATTTTATTTGAATATGCTATGTGTAGGCAAGCACCGATAATTGCAATGATGGTGTATTTTTTACTCTGATGACTTCTGACCTCATGTACATATCTCACAGTAAAAATTATTCTCAGTAAAAGGTGAGAGGTTTGCTTTTTAGAGTACATTAATATTGACCTTGCATCCTGAAGTCTTTAGCCTGTATAGTAGGTTGAATTATGTATAACACACATTCATATACGACAGTTAAGTTTTTTTGTACAACATGGCTAGGCAAAAATACCTGCCTTTTGTTGTGTGTTGGCCAGGTGCTATGCTAAGCACTTGGTCTATTACTGCAGTTAATTCTCAACCACATGGGAGGTACTACAATATTTTCCTTTTTTAATTTTATTTTTAAATTACAATTCACATTCAATTATTTTGTATTAGTCTCAGCTGTACAGTGTAGTAATTAGACAAGTATGTAATTTATGAAGATCCCCCGATAATTCAAGTAACTACTTGGCACCATACATAGTTATTACAATATTATTGACCATATTCCCTATGTTATATGACTATTTTGTAACTATCAATCTGTACTTCTTAATCTCCTCAGCTTCTTCACTCAGCACCCCCAACCCCCTCCATTTCTGGCAGCCACCAGTCTTTTCCCTGTATTTATGTTTCTGTGTTGCTTGTTCATTTATGTTGTTCTTTGGATTCCAGATATAAGTAATATCATATGGTATTTGTCTTCCTCTGTCTGACTTATTGCACTTAGCATAATACCCTTTAGGTCTATCCATGTCACAAAATTAAGATTTCATTCTTTTTAATTGACTGAATAATATTTCATTGTACATATGCACTACAACTTTTTTTTTTTAATCTGCTTGTCTGTTGATGGACACTTGGTTTCTTCTGTATCTTGACTAATGTAAATATCGCTGCAGTGAACATAGGGGTGCATGCATATTTTTGGATTAGTATTTTGGGTTTTTTAAAGATACACGATACCCAGAATTGGAATTGCTGGGATATAAGGTAGTGTTCAAAAATAAATAAATAAATTTGAGGCACCTCCATACTATCTTCTTAGCAACAGTGCACAAGAGCTTCCTTTTCTCCACATTCTCACCCACCCCTGTTTGTTGATTTATTGGTACTATAACATTTTCAAATGAAGAAAATCTAGATTAAATACAAGTCAAGGGGCTAATGAATAACCAATCACTGGCATCCAGATTTAACTGATATTTGCACACTTAACTATTGTGCAATATTATTCCAGCTTAATGTGAGCATGTCACTTGACAAATATCCCTCCGGTGTTGTAGTATGCAGCATTTAAATGCTTGAAGTAAAAAAACACATTGGTTTTAATGGGACTGATCTTCACAAATCTGCCATCCTAATCTTCCCAGGAATATGTGGAAGTAGTTTTAATGTTGCCAAAATCTCTTGATTAATGATGCTAAAGCATGTTTGCCTCGGCGTTCAACGTTTGTCTAACAATAGAAAAAGAAACGTGCCGCTGTTCACACCAAATTATATACAGCTACGTGAGAGGCACAATGAACCTACCATTTAGGAGACATTTGCAAACATGTACACAGCCCAGAACACCTACGGACTGTTTTTACCTTGGTGTTTGCGCGCAGCTGGTGCAGAATCAGTGGGAATACCACCGTGAAGAGTGGCTGGAGATTGCCCCCGCACCTTCCTCAGGTGACCAAGGTCTGTGACTTCCTCTTCCCTTTCATCCCCGGATTGTCCCCTTGAGCCTGGGGTTCCCTGACTGCTTGACGTCAGCTGCCTCCGGAGGGTTTCATTCTCCTTCTCCAGCTTGTTGATCTCAGCCCGCATTTCCTGGATGACTCGCAAGAGCTGGGCATCAGTGTCCATTTCTTTTCTCTGGCTGCTTGGGTGTGCTGCTCTGGGGAGACAGGTCAACTGTTGTACAGAGCCAAATGCCCAACCTCCTCCTGGGACCTGCCGATCCGCCCACACCCCTTCCTGAATAACCGCCCCCATTCCTTCTGAGCGTCTTTCAGCACCTGGGGAGTGAGCCCGGCAAAGGAGGGAAAGGATTCCCATGACTTATTCATTCTGGGTTTTGTTTTTCAGAACAGAGCTTTCCTTTGTATTTTATGTTTCATATCAGCCCTCAGTTCTAGAATATTGCTCTGTCTGAAGAGAATGAATGCTCTGGAGTGTCCAGTGAGAAGCAGGGTTCCTCATTTCTTGTAGTGAAGTCACCATCTTAGGAGCCACTTGGTCTTTTTCTCTGCTGCTATTTCTGGGACCAAATGTTTCATAGAATCACCAACTGACACAAGTACATCAGAACTGGCACATGGAAATTCTGCCTGCCTTCTCTGTAACATTAATTGTGTACTTTTTGGGTAAATCATTAATGTTGACACTTGTTGATTAAGCATAACAGGAATCATGGGGGTTCATATAAATTGCAGTAAGATTATTTAAATAAAATGCTTATAATTATGCTTAAATCCCTCAAGAAAAGACCAAGGATCATATAATCACTTTTCAGCAGTTTTCTACCATGTAAACAGTTTTGCTGTTATTTGGAGAACTGGAAGAGATCAGCCAAAGATCATATGTGCCTATGTGCGTAGCCCATGGGCACAGACAACACTCGGTGAAGGCTGGGGTGAGGCTGAGTTGGGCAGGGAAAGAGGGCAATGGGGGACATCTATTATAATGTCAACAATACAAAACAAATTTTGAAAATATTTGTGTAAAGACTGCCCAGGGATACTTGGGGAATATAAGAAGATACAGGTTTTACATTGATCTTGAATGAGGAAGATATGAAACAGTTAACAGCTTGCATTATCTATTTCCTGAAGAGGTTTCTTTGTTGGGAAAGAGAGGTACAAATCTTTTTTTTCTCCCTGGGTCTGATAGTGTTTTATTTTTCGGTAAGGGATGTAGTAACAGTATGTTCCCTTTGTGCAAAGTTATCAAACTAGGTAAGATTAAAAAATCTATTGTGTGCACATTAAAAGTTATAATTTATATAGTTATGTACTAATTAAAAGTTATAAAAATAATTTTTAAAATAATCACCTAATCACCCATACTTAGATTCAAACCGACAGGTTGACATTAAGTGTGATACAAGTTTATGAATTAACTGGTGGGAAGGTAGAATTAACGAGAGTGTGATGAACTTGGAATGAGCCAGTCTCGGCAGGTAACATACCCCTGACTCCCTCTGCATTCGAGAAGTACAGATCTTAAATGGTATATGCTCTGACAGCAGTATCTGTTTGAAACTCAAGTAATGTTTATCTATAAATACTCTTTTGCCATAGGGTAAAAGTGATTAGAAAAATTTTCATGGTGATGGTTTGGCCTGTGCATTGATTTCTTGCTGTTTTCTGGGTATACTGATGTTTTTGCCTATCTTCATAAACATGTGTTGATTGATTAAGGCTGCAGGTGGAAGAAATGATTGGAGGAACATTATTCCGTTTTTACTCATACAAATTTATTTTACTCATTTAAATTTTAGGATGGGCTTATTAGAAAGTTGGTCTCAACATAATGAGGTTGTTTTGATATACAGTTGGTCCTTGAACAATTTGGTTGAATTATATGGGTTCATTTACATGTGGATTTTTTTCTCATAAAGTGCCTGTGTTGTTTTCTAACCATCGTGTGGAGCCCATAGGTGCAAGGGCCAACTGTATGCATTGCTCTAGCCAAGTTTACTTGAACATCTGCCGATCTGAATGTCCACATGGGTTCCTGGAGCCAATCTCCCATGGATACTGAGGGAAAATTTATGTTTTGGGGGAAGTCAAATGTTATGTATGGATTTTCAACTGTGTGTCAGTTGATGCCCCTAACTTCTGCGTTGTCTAAGAGTCAACTGTACTGATATTTATATATAAATGAATTGCAGTAAGCAAAGTGGTTGTGGAAATATGGAATACGGAGTAAGATGAATATTAAAGACCATCCAGTCTAATCACCTAGCAGATGTTCAAATATTTTTCACAGCATCTCTGTCACGGACTATTGGCCCTGTCTTTGAATATTTCTCCTGTAGGAGAGTGTCCTTCCTACCAAGATATTCCACTTTTTTTTTTTTTTTTGTATTCCACTTTTTAATGAAAATTATTTGCATTGGCCGAAAGCAGGTCTCCATGGAGTTTATTCCTAGTGCATCTCTTTGGAAGTCCAGTGTGGCACATAGTCACAGTGTTTGAAGTTGATAACAATTCAGGCAGGAAACTGGTTTAGGGATGTTGCCCGAGGGATGGCGGCGAGGTGGTTGTTGGTTTGTGGAAGAGCTGTGGCCATTGCCAACATAACTCTCTAACGGAGCTTCGGGTCTTTACCTTGAATTAGCAAAATCAAGACTGTGAGCTCTTTTTCTGGAGCAGGGTTCTTCAGATCCCTCAGCATCACCTGGGGGGTGTTTCCTCAAAATGTAGGTCTTGCACACAATGCTAGACCTATTGCAGACACTCTTGCAGTAAAATGGTAAGTCACATGGTAAGAAGCTCCCTAGGTTATTCTTATGTATATTAAAGTTTCACAACAATTATGCTAAGGCAGTACTGTCCAACAGAAGTATATAGGGAGCCGCATGTGCACTTATGAATTTTCTAGTAGTCTCATTAAAAAGTAAAAGAAGCAATGAAATTAAAGTTAATGTGTTTTTTTTTTTAACACAGTAAATCCAAAATGTTGCCCTTTCCACATGCAAGCAAATAGAAAAATTGCAGATGACATATTTTATGGAGTTTTTCTCAGGCTACGTTTTTACAATGCAGTGTGTATTTTACTTAGAGCCCATCGCAATTGAGACACTCAGTTTTCATTGGAAACCCTCCATCTGTATTTAGAGTTTATAAGATTGGCAGTTGAAAGAGTGGACTTGCACGCTCAAGTAACACACTTGAGCTTTTAAGTAACATACTTGAAAGCACTTGGGTATTAGTCCTCTGCATAGCAGCCCCTAGTGACCCTCAGGCTCAGTGGGAATAGAAGGTAGAGGGCACAGAGGGCCACAAGATCTTATTCGAGCTTGTCTTTGGCTCTGCTCTGATTTCACCTGCCACCCCACCCCTTGCTCCACTGCACTGCTCTGCTCCAGTCACACTGGTCTCCTCCATTCTGCAAACACTCCAGGCACATTTCTGCTTTAGGACCCTGGTTCCAGGTGTCCCTGTAATTGAGGATGTTTGCTCCTGATGTTCAATTCCCATTCCCTCATCATCTCCATCAGCTGGCTGGTCAACCCCACGCCTCCAGCGCCAGTAGGAGCTGGTGCTGTGGGACCAGAGTAGGTCTTTGACTCTTCCCAAATCTGAATGCTAAGTTTTGAAACGGGAGACTGCATGAGCATGCGTGGTTCTCAGACAACAGAGTTGGCCCCTAGTGCCTTCCTTCCATCCTCCCCAAAGAAATGGTGACACAGCATGTCCTTTTTCTGCACATAAAATCATGTCTTGCTGAAATATGGTGTGTAGGATTAAATGTGGCTTCTTGATTTGTCAGAGTCTTCAGTTGTGGTTGGTGACAGAAGATGAACAGGTGAGATTGTAACTCAGAAAGATTGACAGCCTCATCACCATTGGACTGTGTGTCCTTTGGGTGGAGATATCCAATTCCTTACCCTCTAGGACATCGTCACTACGTGAACCCTTATGTCTCATATTTCAAGTAGGCACACATCCTGCTGTTATAAATTATTTAAGCAACTGCTGAAAACATCTATAGTTTTGCTGCATTTGCTGAGCATTTACTTTGACCTTGAACTCAATCTGTAGCTATGGTCACAGTTATTTCCCAGGTGACCAGAAGCATCTGGTGTTACAATGAGCCCAGACTCAGGGGCAGATTTGACAGTCTGTCATCTTGCCATTGTTTTGACATGCGAGTACCACACAGTGGCAGAGCAACCATGTGGAAAGAAAGGAGGAGATGAGAAGTTTCTGATGGGAACAGTATCCATGAAATGCTGATGTGACCCTGAGAGGGATATTTAAAGGGGCCCTGGGCCAATTTACATGAGGAAAATTGGTTGTTTCCCTGTACAGCTCTATGTAAGGTGACCTTGGCATGGTTAGCTTGTGTGCAAAGAAAGACCTCTGTGGAGACATGCTTGGAAAGGAACATCCACCATCTGAAAGACCACCCCTGCTCTGAGGTGAATTTCCAACGAGAGTAAGAATATTAAGGACTTCTTGAGACCTGACCTGTGTATAAAAAGTTTGAACTGATATGATGGACAGGAAAATCCTGGGTCCTAAGGTTGGAACTTCTGCTCTGCCACTCATTTATTAAATCTTACTCATAACAATGTGGGCATTGCAGAAATTATAAATTAAATGTCTTACACAGAGAGGCAGGTAAAAAAAAAAAAAAAAAAAAAAAAAAAGGAATTAAGATGCTGAGTTCAGCAACTACTCAGCTCCAGCCACATGACGTGAAGGAATGCAGTGCTAGTGCTTCCTTTGACTTTCCAAAAGATGTTGAGAATCCAGATTTTATGAGATCTCCACATTTTTGTAGATGGGCAACTAATTGAAGCTTTCAAATGCACTGTGCAGATCCAACAAAACAAATTAGAGTGAATAGGCTAAGTCCCTTGGTGGCAGTCTTTTCTTTCTCTCATGAGAAGCTAAGGACCAGAACAGTAATAAAAAGCTTTCCAAAATCAACTTGCTTTAATGAACATTTACTGATGGCCAAGTTTAGGCTTCCAGGCAAGAAATCCTGTCAGAATCTGGCTCCACGAACTTCCAGGTGCAAGACCAAATCATCCCCCCTGCCCCCAATCTGACTCTTTATCTGGAAAGAGAATGTAAGGGCAGTTATTTCCATGGATAATTGTGAAAATTAAATGAATTTATACCGACCCATGCACCTCGGGGCTTTGAAATGAGTAAATTTCCAAGAAATGTTAGTTGAATAACATCAAATTTTAGAAGTAAAGATGGCTGGTTGATTGTTTTATTTGCTATCTAGCATTAGTCAGGCAGGGGGCAGGTCTTGGAGGTGAGGAGAGAGGAAGGGTGGAAAGGCAGAGGTGGTAGGGAGCAGACCCATTGAATTGTCTGATTCAGGTGTTGGCACATGATAGCTGTGTAACTGTAAGCAAGGTACTCATTTCTGCTGGACCCCAATGTTTTTAGTTTCATGAATTCCACCTTGGAATTTATGGGCCTATTGGAAAGAAATGACATCTTTACTACAATGACTCTTTATTATGACAATTATTCAGATCTCCTTTTAAGGATGTCAATAATGCTCTGTAGTTTTATCTAGTTATTTTATTGTGTGATCCTTTCATTATCTTTTAGCTTGAAATATTAAAACATTTATACTGTTCTCATCTCATTTATTCATTCAATATTTATTTCCTTCTTACAATGTGCCAAGCTCTGTTCAAAGTATGAGACATTTACTAGTGATCAAAAGGCAGAAATTCCTTCCTTTGTGAAATAAATATGTTACAGTCAGAAGACAGCAAAGAGACACTAAGAAAACAAAATGTTAAGCATTTCAGAAGGGATAAGGAGTCTAGAGAAATAGAAAGCAAAAAAAAAGGAGCACATAATGCCAAGTGAGGGCAGAGAGAGTTCAATTTTAAATTCATTTTTAAATCAAGCAATTGGAAAGATGTCATTGTAAAAGTGACCTGAGGGAAGAGAGGAGAAAACTGATGGGAAGACAGTGTTTCAGGCATTGTGACAGAAAAAACAAAGGTACTGATGGAACTGGACTCTAGTCACGCTGTGGACCTCCAGGAGTGTAAGGTGATGTAAATGGAATGTGAAATAGAGGAAATATGAGGCAGAGCTAGATACCATGGACCCTGTAGGCTACCATGCAAACTTTGGCTTATTTTTCAAAAAATAACCTTTTTCTAACCCACTTCACTTACAGTTATTACTGAGAGATTTGGATTTATTTATATATTTATTCTTTTGCAATTTTTTTTTTTTTTTTTGTCTTTGCTTCCTTTTCTTCTGCTACCATTGTCATCAGATGGCTTAATAAAATTCTCCTCATAGAAACCTGATGTTCAAGGCCACAGACTGTGAAAGCACTCTCTGGGCATGAGTTAGGGCTCTAATGCTTCCTAGCTGTGTGACCTGGGGTCAGTTACTTAACTTCTCTGTGCCCTAGATGCCTATCTGTTTGGAATGGGGCAGAGAAAACTTTCTCTCATGGGGATTCTGTCAAGCTCTTCAAACAGTATTCAAAACTTGTTTGCTGCTATTCTGAGGGTTTTGAATAGACGTATGGGTTTTATTTCTATTCCAACTATATGGCTAATTTTGAAATGTACATATTTTTCAAGAATGCGAACATGTATTCAATATCTTTTCCTCCTTTTGACCGCTGCAAAACTTAATATTATTTAATTTTCTTTTTAAATATTTTCTATTTGTTACTGTTATTTAGAATTTGGTTTTGAAAAACAGAATTTGTCTTATATACTATACTGAACACTAGAGACAGACAGGTTTCATGCCTTAATAAGGCAGACAACCAAATACATACATAAAGGATGAGAAGCTCAGGGCCCTGCAAAAACTCAGCTAGCTCATAGAGAGAAGTTGGCCTTTTATTTTGAATCTTTAAGTTTAAAAATATCTCTTGGGCTTTGGTTAGGGAATGGATTAGAGCAGATAGTAAATAACCAGTAATGAGGAGACAGGAAAATTTATGAGAAAATATTTTTGTGATCCATTACCACTTAATGTCATATAAGGAATTTCTCCACTGGTGATATTTTAGTAAATAGTTTTCCATCTCAAGGTTGACAACCTGTCTGGAAAGATCCTGTTTTCTAGGTGACTGGCTGCATTGGTGATGGTAGAAAAAAACAATTTCATTTTCAAGAAAAATTATTTACTGTGTTATTTTAACTGGCAAGACATTGTTGGATATCTGAAGATGAAAAGTCTCAGTGAAGTTGGTGATTTGTGTGGTGACAGGAACATCTTATTCCAAAGAGAAAAATAAATGAACCATTACTTTTTGTTTTCTTATTACTTTATACTAGAGATTGCTCAAAATAAACTGTGCTATTTTGACTAGTGCCATTGTTTTAGAACAAAGAACCTTCTTTGTTCCTTATGCTAACAGAGCAGGTTTGGCAAGGGAAGGAATGAATAGTAATTTTTTGTGAATATATTTAAAAAAATAAATAGCAGGTATTCTGCCAGTAGAAGTAGAACTAAGAATGCCTGTTCAGTTAGTTCTTCCTTACATACTGGCCCTGTGGCTGGTTCTTCTGTAGGTGTGAAAAAATGCAAATGATGGGACTAGTTGACTCTGGATGGAATCTCTGTGAAGTCATCCGTGTGTGGTTTTGTTAGTGTGGCTGAGTTGGGGGTCTTAAAATAAGGTTCTCATGACCCCTTCTATTCCCCATCTTCACTGCTATTATGGTGGACTTTTTACAACAATAAACCAGCCCATGGAAATGGGCTCACAGGACAGAAGAGTCATTTGCCTATGAGGTTGTTTTTATTTATTTATTTATTTTTTATTTTATTTTATTTTTTAAAAATTTTATTGTTGTTGTATTACATCCATCCCCTTTTTGCTCCCCTCTGTCCCCCTCCCCAGCCTATGAGGTTGTTACATACAAGGATGTGTAGGGGCTGAGTTCTCTTTCTGGCCTTGCCAGGTTTACAACTCAATGAAAATGCGATTGGGTTGTGATTCACTTCTGGTCTACTTTTTATAGGAGACACATGTTAACTTTGGTTCAGTGGGTCTTATGTTAGGTTTAATTTGATGAATGTAATAATATCCAGGTTGAAGTTATTAGACAATCAAAGCATACTGTTTTTGATTGCCTTTGTGATTTTGCTGAAAAATATTTCCTATCAAATATTTGAGTATGTTCTTGCTTTTTGTTTAGTTCAAATCATTGGTCTCTGGAGATGCTGATAAATTAGGCAAATGACCATCTGTTCTTTTTAGAGAGCCAATCATCCACTGAAGCAGTGTTGAGGAGGTTTCCAGCTCTAGGCTTTTGTGATTGAAGCAGGAAAATATTTTACTTTGTTCAGAGACATGACCCTCATCTGTAATCTTTGATATGTTGTTACATAGAAAATAGCAATGCATTAGAAAGTGGGCTTAAAACCTGTCAGGAGAGCTAAAGAATACCAATAGATGTTTGTTCATGTCCATTAAAGGTTTTGTGTCTATGTTGCCATTATCATTCTTTCCCTTGACTATTTATTTTCAACAAAATAGTTAATCAAATTATTTTTTGTAGTTGACCTTTTGGGTCCTCTATTCTTTCTATTAAAAAAAAAAATGTCTTGGCAGGAAAGTATTATCCTGTGTTTTCAGGCTTGTTTCTTTTATATAACTCAAGTAAAAATGATTAATCTAAAAGGCAATACTTTGCAGTTATTGGTTGGTGATAAAGTGACTCAGAAATAAGGAATCTTGTTGAACTTAGTTATTTCTTCGGGTTTTCTTTTAAAACTAAATGCAGACAATGATTAAGCACCAAGACACATTTAGCTGTAATTGCAAATGTAAATAGTTCACACATATAAGCATTTAGAAAATGTGTTATTTTCTACCATTAAGACTTTCTCTGCTGTACTCATTATTGAAAAAAATTCTTTTATGTTTTCCTCTCACTCTTTTTCCTATCTGTTCTTCTGTTTATGCAGCTAGTGTGTGTGTATAGGTTTTCCATAAAAGGCTTAAGATATGAAGGGTGGTGTAACCCCCAACAAAGGACAGACAGTGACCTTTTGGTTCCTAACTCAGATGTGTCCAAAACTTAGTCATTCATAAAGGGATGCAGTCAACATCATTATCATTATCTAATTCTAGAAATTATCTTTACTCCAAAGGGAAACCATCTACCCATTATCAGTCTCTCACATGCCCTCCTCCCTCTCCCCTGTGGCCATCATTAATCTACTTATTGTCTCTGAATTTGCATACTCTGCACATCTTATATAAATAGTTATGGTCTTTTGTTTCACGTAGCATTGTGTTTCAAGATTCATTCTTGGCGAATTTTATCTCATGAGAATTCTATTCCAATAAAAGTGTACACAAAAATCATGGAATTTAGTTAAATAAATGAAAAAGACCTTGTCATTTAAATAAGAGAGCATCAAGTATATGAAAACATTTACTTAAAACTAATTTACAAGCTTATGGTTCTAGATTTCTAGGTACCCACTACCTTCATGAATTTGCTTCCCTCTTTCTAAATATTAAAACTTGATTTGAAATAACTCTTTCTACTATATCAGTATCAGTTTCTATTGCATCAATCATGCAATATCTTCTCTTTGATCACATCCTGTTCACCTTTGCTCCTACAGAAAACTAGGTCATTAAAATCACCCTGAGGCAGAATAAGTTGTGGGTAAGCATGCCCACTCAGAGTTTAGTGCTGGAGTTTGCATCTTTGGTACAAAGTGTGTGATGTTCACTTTTCTTGGCTCAGTTTCTCCAGCCATAAAACGGACACAAGAATAATTCCTGCTGGAGGGTGATTGTGAGGTGTCAATGAGTGCATAGAATAGTGTGGGGTACACAGTAAGTTTTCAAATGGTGGAAGTAATTATTACTCATATTAATCCTGATGTTTATACCAGATAGGGTCCAGTTGTGTGTGCTTACGGAGCAAGATGTATGGCAGTAATGATTATAAATATTCCATGACAGGGGAAAAGTCTCTATTAATTCCAGGACTTATACATTAGAATTGTGCTTATATGGCTAATGAGGTTCAGTTTGGGATGTTTATTTCTGGAGCTCTGTGGCCATGTGACTTACCAAAATCATAATGGCAATTTAGACCTTGAACAAGCTAAAGTCACTGAATGAAAACAAACACAATTCAACTCAGCTTTCTTTTTCTACTATTATTGTGCTAAAGTTTCAGTAAAATAATTGGGAAGAACTTGGCACTCCGATTAATGTCATTAATAAATATAATTTTGTAAATGCATAAAACAGGAGCAACTTAGTAAAAAGGCATAAAAGTTCAAATATTTTAAAAAAGAGATCGATCAATGGATGATTATAAGCATGAATAGATGGATGGAAGACTGATAAATATAGCAAATGTTTATTGTAGAATCAAAGTGAGAGCATATGGGTGGTCTGCTATCTAACCATTTTTGTACCTCAAACTACATTTTTTCAAGGTCCACTTGGAACCCTATCAAGTTAATAAAACTCTTCTTAATATTCTATATCACCTTGTTATTTTTCTTTCTCTAAATTATGTTAATAAATGTGACAGACCACAATTTTTTGACAATTGACTATACAATATCATGCATTTTCTGCAATCATATAAATAGCATTTATCTTATTGACTAAGATATGAACTTCTTGAGAGGAAAGAGTAGTTTCATTGCTTTTTTGTTTCTTTCCCCCAATGTTCCTTCTCCAACAGTCACAGAATTCACAAGAGTACTGTCACATCATGATAATGTTTGTTGAAGTAGCTAAGCTTCAAGACACACATAACAACTGTGACGCCTCTGTAATTTCCAGAGAAGTGTGTAGTTTGTATTTTAAGGATGGCCTAGTCCTGCAGAACTAGACTAATCTGTTTCCTGGATAGATTCCAGTTTCCATTTCATAGGCCTGAACATGTACTATTTACAGCTCAATAGTATCCACAGAGAAAGGAGGCTGTAAGAGAGGAGCAGATGAAATATCTCCAGTGAACAAAACTCAGCTCATTGAGTTACATCCTGAGGTACTTGGCAGAGTGGTCTTTCATTGGCAGTCTTTAGAGACACTAAGACAGTGTAGAAAGGGGGTGACATAAAACAATATGCACCCCAGCAGGTTACAGATACCCTGATTCAGCAGACAAAAATAGACCAACAATTACAACATTATCAGAGGGTAGTTTGCTTCAAGACTGCCTTTTGGGCACTGAAACTGGCCTTGCCTTTCTTCAGTCACTGATCACACAATGGAGGTAGAACTATTATACTATGAGTAGCTAGTAAGAGCCTGTTAATTCCAGGAACAATGATCTCTAGAATTAGGAGTAATGAACAGGAGTAATGAATCCATACCAAAAAGAGTATTACAAACCCAAAGCAGAGGATTGATCCCAATAAATAACATAAAAATATATTTTCTATCCTCTCTTTATTTGACTTTTATTAATTATAATTATGAATTTCTCACTTTTTGAAGTATTTTTTGGAGTAAATCTGAAACATTAAATGCAAACATTTTGTTATAATTTGAGAATGAGATAAAGTTGTAATCTAAAAATTTATCAGTTTCAGCTCTGGAGAGCCTGACTTTATTCATTATTCAAAAGGTCTTTTAGAACCTGACTTTGCCTTTGAACTTGCTTAGCCATGCTGACATGAATGGAGCTCTCCTCTCCACCAGGTGTCTAGAACTCTCAGTTGGCCTCTGTAGGGCAAGATGCATCATCTTTATATTTCATCTTTGGATCCCACCATTCTGACCTTTGAGTAATTATGCTAGATCCCCAAACACCTAGCAGACTTGACTAACAAATTCCTTTTTCAAAAATTATTTTTTATTGTGATAAAATACATAACATTTCAGTAGTGTTAAAGATATTCACAGTGTTGTACCACTGACCTTCAGAACTCTTTCATCTTGCAAAACTGAAACTCTGTCCCCATGACACTGCAACTCCTCATCTCTCCATCCCCCTGGCAACCACCATTCTTCTTTCTGTTCCCATGATGTGACTACTTTACATGCCATATAAGTGGAATCATACAGTATTTGTCCATTTGGGACTGGCTAGTTCACTTAGCACTGAGTCCTTAAGCTTCACTCTCACTCATATTGTAGAGAACTTCTCAAGATTGAATAATATTCCAGTATGTACATACGCCACTTAAAAAATCTATTCATCTGTCAATGGACAGTTAGGTTGATCTGCCCCTTGGATATTTTAAATACTGATGTTATGAACATGAATGTGCAAATATCTCTTTGCAAACCTGCTTTTATTTCTTTCAGATATGTACCCAGGAGTGTATTTGCCAGATCATATAGTAATTCTCCTTTTAATTTTCTGGGGAACTGCCACACTGTTTTCTCTATGATCACTGCACCATTTTATATGCCCACCAACAGCATAAAAGGATTTTATTTTTCCCACATCCTTGATAACATTTATTATTTTTATTTTATTATTATTTTAAAATATTTTATTCATTATTTCCACAGAGAGGGGAAAGGAGAGAGACAGAGAGGAAGAGAAACATCAATGTATGGTTGCCTTTCACCTGCCTCTAGCTATGGACCTGATTGGAGACCTGGCTGGAGACCTGGTTATGTGCTCTGACTGGGAATCGAACCAGCAACCTTTGGGTTTGCAGGCCGGCACCTTTCCACTGAGACACCAGCTGTCAACTATTATTTTTAAGTAGTAGTCATCCTAACAGGTGTTAAGCACAAAATAAACTTTTGAATTGAAAAAATAAATTGCTTACCAATGGAGTTAAAAATATTGAGGGTATAAGATTTAAATAAGATTCACTTCAAGGCCCTGGCTGGTGGCACAGTGGATAAGGCTGTGGCCTGCGAACCCAAAAATCCCTGGTTTGATTCCCCAGCCAGGGCACATAACCAGGTCTGTGGCTGGAGGCAGGTGAAAGGCAACCATACATTGATGTCTCTCTCTCCCTCTATTTCTCTCCCTACCCTTCTCTCTAAAAAATAATAAATAAAATCTTGAAAAAGGATTCATTTCACTTTAAACTTATTGCAGCCTATTATTCCTTATGTTGCTCATGGATTTGTCTTTTTTTAGCATTCTGAATTAGCCCTATACTCAAATGAGTCACCTGCCTGAGTATGAACTGAGTAAATTCACTGTTTTCCATGGTGGGTACATGTCTATGAGAAACTGCTTTCTACAATTGTGAAAAACTGACAACGCAAACTTGGTCTTTCACTAAAGAGATATTGGGAATTAAAGTTGGTCACCACTGTGAACCTCAGTGTCGCCTTGCTAACACAAAGGAGCTTGTCCAGATGAGAGGCAGCAAACCTAGGTACATACCTACAGGAAATGAGTGAAGCAGGCTGGTGGTGAAACAAGCTGGGGAGTTGGGTGGTACAGTCGTCCATCAAGAGCAGGGAGCCAGCACCCAGCTCTGACCAACTTTTCCATGAGAGAGCCTAGGTTTCTGTCCACGCTGTGGGCTATTAAATCTTCAAACATTTCATCCAAAGTTGATAATTAAAAAAAAATGGCAATCATTTGAATGGAAAGAAAAGCACTGTTGTGAAGGACAGATGAAACACATTGCTGGGGGAATGTGGAGCTTTGTTGGTAGTGGGCACTATGTGGACTAGATGATCTCTTAGATTCTTTGTGGTCCAAACTGCTTTGATTTCCAGATTGCAAGAGTAGATTAAAAACAGTGGCAATAATGAGAGTCTCTGGTTCTATTGTGTATCTTGGATCACTCAGAACTAGAGGCTGTTTTCTTGGTTTCACTAGAATGGATCAAAATGGCTCAATTGTTTGATAGATAGACATTGTCTCCTTAAGCACTGTGTTTATCTTCAGTGAATTGTCCTAAGAATGATTTGTGTGACAACTTGGATCACATTTGAAATGATATGGCTCTCTGTGGCCAAAAACTGTTGTTTTTGATTGGATTCCTCAAACCTGTATTGAATTTCAGCAAAATGAAGGGGCAGAAAAAAATCAGTTCATGTCTCAACCAATTCCATAAACTAAAAGACAGATGCAAATTCCCTTTGGCTCCAGATTCTCTTGTTCCTGCAGAATTGTTGGAAAATATTGGTGGCTGTCAGATCTCTTCCAAGCAGCTGGGATTTACATTCACTCTTTCTTTGTTTCCTTCCTTTGTCAATAGAATATTGATTTTTCTAATTAGCCACTCCTGTTTTGCATGCCTAACCTAGATTAGCAATCCTGAAAGTGTGTTCCCCAGACCAGCATCATCATCATTATCTAGGAACTTGTTAGGATTGGACAAGCCCTGCCCAACTCGTTGAGATAATTCTGGTGTTGCTGACCCAGCCTGCGGCTCCAAGCCTGATTATTTATGTACTGTGATGGGTCTGAAAATGGACATGTGATCTAGGGCAGGGATTTTCAAATTTTATGGTGAATCCAAATAACTTGGATGGCTTATAAAAATACAACATTCTGGCCCTCTCCCTTAAAATTCATGATTCAAGTGCAGGGTGGGATCTAATTAAGCATTCTTTTTTTTTTTTTTTTTTCCTTAATAGGTAAAAACTACAAGCATTCCTCTTAAGATGGGAACAAGACAAGGCTGCCCACTTTCACTTCTTTTATTCAAGGTAGTAAGTAGTAGAAGTCTTAGCTATAGCAATCAGAAGAAACCAAAGACATCCAAATTGGAAAGGAATAAGCAAAACTGTCTTTATTTGCAGATGACATGATACTGTACAAAGGGAACACCAAAGATTTCTCCAAGAAACTACTAGAACTGATAAACGAATTCAGCAAAGTAGCCGGATACAAAGTTCATGTCTAGAAATCAGGTGTATTTTTTATATGCCAATAACAAACTAACAGAAAGGGAAATTAAGAAAAAACAATCCCATTCACAATTGCTTCAAAAAGAATAAAATACCCTGGCTAGTTTGGCTCAGTGGATAGACACTGACCAAAGGTCGCTGGTTTGATTCCCGGTCAGGGCACATAAGCAGGTTGCAAGCCAGGTCTCCGGCCAGATCTGTAGCTGGGGGCAACCATACATTGACGCTTCTCTCCCTTTCTTCCTTCCTCCCTGCCCTTCTCTCTGAAGATAATAAATAAAAATCTTTAAAAAAAGAATAAAATACCTAGGAATAAACCTAACCATGTATGTAAAAGACCTGCACTTGGAAAATTATAACACTGAAGAAAGAAATTGAAGAAGATACAAATAAATGGAAGCACATACAGTGTTCATGGATAGGAAGAATTAACATCATTAACTCAGCAGTCTTAACAAGTTCCCAGGTGAGGCTGATGTGCTCCTAAGGAAGGGTTGCTGATGACCACACCTGGAAACCACTGATCTGAGCTGATGAGATTAAAGCCTGGAAATTTTGTGGGAATGCCACATGTATCAGCTGATGCCTCATAAATGCTGTGTGAAAAATTAGTCCACATCTTAGTTGCATAGAACAATAAATATTTCTATCTCTTTTAGTTAGGTGATGACTGGTGGGTATGACTGAGTCTGAGTATGCCTGGCCTTGGCTCCAAGTTGCAGGTTCAGTCTTGCTCTGCTCCATGTGTCTTTCGTCCTCCCAGGTCCAATGGCTACTCAACTCAGGGCGTAGAACTTCAATAACGAAAGGCAAAATGCAAGACAGCAGGTCCCACTGAGCAAGCTTATTTTAGCTCTAGCCCATGTCAGTTATACCTACTAATATTCCATCCCCCATTGGCCAAAGCAAATCATATGATCAATAATGATACCAAAAGCTCCCATGAAGGCTGAAGGGAAGATAATGAATATTGATCGAATGATAACACAATAAACAATATCTGGGAAAAAGTACCTTCTTTCCACTGGATTTTTAAAAAAGATTTTGTTTATTATTTTTAGAAAGCGGGGAAAGGAGGGAGGCAGAGAGGGAGAGAAACATCAATGTATGGTTGCTTTTCACCTGCCTCCAGCCAGGACCTGGCTTGCAACCTGGTTATGTGACCTGACTGGAAATCGAACCAGCGACCTTTGGGTTCGCAGGTCCAATGGAGTTTAAAGCTGGCAATCTGTAGCCTTGACTCTGAAGTTGCTGGCTTGGCAGTCATATTGGAACAGATTGCCTAAAAATAAAGCCAACAAAGAGAAAGTAGAGCTGAAAGCTGAAGATACAGTGAATCCTGAAGATGCAGCCATGTTAGGTACCGATCTACCATGGAACTTTTATTTTAGGTAAATCAGTACTTCTGTTTTTCTTAAGCTATTTCTTACAACCCAAAAGTCCTTAAGTCCTTAGATAGCTTTATAAATCTTCATCAATCATTGAGATAATGGGAATTTCAATAAATACTATACATTACATATGGAAATGTTTATTTGCCACATTTTTTTTTTTTAGTAAAGTGGCATTCAAACAATTGATTCTAGGTTAAATTTACAGCGATAGAACATGTCTTTAATCAGAGACTTTCAGTACCCTTAACATTTCACTTGGACATACCTCAAATGTTATATAATATTTAGGGTAGATAAAAATTAAGTTCCATAGGTAACCAAAAGAGAACTCCATATTTTCAAGGATACATTTGTTAGAAATTGCATAATAATGCTAGTACAACAATGCTGGTTTAAATAAGACAAAATTTTAAGTCTTTTTCTTTCTCCAGAAATAGGCAGTCTAAGACTGGCATGACGCTCCACCATCATCCCGGACTTAGCATGTTTCTAATTTTCTTCTCTACTATCTTTAATATGCAACTACTCACCTCTCTTCAGAGTTCAAGATTGCTGCCAGAACTCAGGCTGGGACACCAGGCATCAGGGGATGAAGTGAGGAAGTGCCCAAAGAGTCCTGGCCAACTGTCTGTGGCTTTTTTAAAAAAGACTTTATTATTTTTAGAGAGAAGGGTAGGAAGGGAGGAAGAAAGGGAGAGAAGCATCAGTCAATGTATGGCTGCCTTTCACCTGCCTCCAGCTAAGGACCTGGCTGGAGATCTGGCTTGCAACCTGGTTATGTGCCCTGGCTGGGGAATCCGACCAGGCCTATCTACTGAGCCACCAGCCAGGGCCTTCTCTGTGGCTTTTTAAAGGATCTTTTCTAGATGTGTCAGCCAACTTCCACTGATGTATCATCGGCCAGGCCTTGATCACAGAGGCAGAGCAAGGGTGGCTGAGAAATAGTGTTTTTGCTCAGCACTTTCACCCCCTGCATAAAATCCTGGTTGTGTCACTGGGAAAGAAGAACAGAACTTGGGAAGACTACTGATCATCGCTGCCACAAATGCAAATTTCAGAAGTAAACAAGGATGAAGTATCTTTGATGGAAATAAAATCAAAGGTCAACAGGAGACAAACTGAAATGATTATAGAAATGGAATGAATCCTATTTCAAAGGAGCATGAGAACATGAAATGGAAGTAGAGATGGGTTGGAAGTGGAAATCAGAATAATCATTAGAACTTCAGGAAAATGGGGGCTGGTAAAAATATCTTTTCTTATGGTTTCATGCACACTGTTCTTGGAAGAGAAGTAGATGTGAATGGCTCAGTTCATAGAAAGGTACACCACTGAGAGGAGAACTTTTTTCAAATAAAATAAGTCAAATTGGTTTTTCAACAGGGTTTGTCAGACTCAGATTACATTAAATATCTTTAAAAATAATAGCCTTGGATGGTGGCTCAGTGGATAGGTGCTGGCCTTTGAACCCAAATGTCACTGGTTTGATTCCCAGTCAGGGCACGTAACCAGGTCTCCAGCCAGGTCTCCAGCCAGGTCTCTAGCCAGGTCCATAGCTGGAGGTAGGTGAAAGGCAACCGGTTATACATTGATGTCTCTCTCCCTTTCTTCCGCCCTCTCTGCCCTTCTCTCTAAAAAGTAATGAATAAAATCTTTAAAAAATATATCAATTTCTGGTATACTTACCTCCACATTCACTGGGTGATAAATTTGCCCTTTAGAGGAGACTTCCTCCTTTCAAGAATATGTCATTAAGGCAATGTGAACATTAGAGTTTGCTGAGAAGATATTATGTATTCTAAAAACCTACGACCTTTAGGATGAAAAATATCATTATGCAAATTTCACTAGAGTGAGAGGGGTAGGCAACCGCATATAAGTACCAAGGACTCTCGTACCCCAGGGATGGGAATAGCCTCAGGAAGGACATCTGATGACATAGTAGACAATGGCTAACTGTAGCCAGTGTGGCTGGGCTCCTGTTGACCAGGGTTTCGGATATTTTGGATTAGGTTCAACCAAATTCAAGTGATAAATGAGCAACAGGTAGACAGATCTGACCACAATCTAGTTGTTTCTTACCGTATTATATTGTGATGTTGAACCAATTTCTTTACTCACCTGGACTTGTGTGTCTTCATCTATGCAATTATGATAAGGAAACCTACTCACAGTGGTGCTGAGGGTTAATGAGACCATGCAGGTGAAGCTGCTCAGTGAGATACAAGTAGTGGATACTCGGTGAATTCAACTCCCATGTCTATCCTTGGCTCTGCCCTTCACCTGCCTTCTTTTTCTTTCTCTCTCCAGTCTCTGAAGACATCACAATCTACTAAATTACCAGCAGGAGGCATGGCTTAAACTGCAGCCTCATGAGTGAGCAGATTCCCTTAGCTCCCCGGGTTCTCAGGGCTGGTTCCTGGGTTGCACCACAGTGTGGTAGGAGGCCTGGCTGGAAGTTCTGCCATTATTTTGAGGAACTTGGGCATGTTCATTGACTTACTTACCCCAATTGTTTAATCTAACATCCAAAGTATAGACTTTGACAAAGTATGAGTCAGGCTTGAACAATCTGTCAATTTTAATATTCATTTCTTTTAATTTTCACTCATTGTTATTTGCCTAAGGTCTTGCTCTCCAGTCAAAATTATGCTGTGTCTTGTGTGTGTGCAGGCATGTGTGTGTATGCCCGTGTTGACTTTCAGAATAAACTAGAAGATGAGCAGTTTAGTTTTAGTTTCCCTGACTCTTACTTCCCCATGTCCTGACCATCTCCGGTTGAGTTGTGTTTTACATTTCTTTCACAATAGTATGTCTAGTTATATGTACGCCTACTTATTTCACAGCATGGCTCTGGAAAGCTATCAATTTAGTGAATCACTATATTGGAAGGTTTTTGGTGTTAATAATTGTACATGATTCCTGAGAACAATAACCAGTTCAATGAATCATGAGTCTCAACTTCTGAGACACCTGGCTGGTCAAGGTTTCACATGGGTCTTCTTGTTTTACCATAGAGTCTAGGCATCTTGGATGCCATCAAACCTCATATCTTCCTACTGTTTTTCTGTCACTAAGACAGATCAAGTTCTCTAACACAGAAGGCAAATTCTATGCTGTTATTTTTGACAGCACTAATTAAAAAAGGAACATCTTTGAGCAAATAACTGTTTTCCTTGGCTGAAAAATGTGGATGCCTTTTCTGTATTCATTTTCACCAGCAGTGATTAATTTCACTTTGTTCTTTTACAGGTAAGTTTCAGAGGGTTTATCTAAAACCAAGCCAAAGGGTAGCATCTTTTTAAGTGATGCATGCAAATAATAAGTAGTATCTGTGTACTTTTAATGAAGCTTTCTGAGCATCTTTGGGATAATGTGCACTATACCAACAGTCTCTAAGGAAGGGAAACTGCCCCAGACCTGCCGCTGGTACTCTGTTCATTAGTGACCATAGAATAACTACCCATTTCTGAGTTTATATGTTCCTTATTTTTCATGGACCTTAGTCACTCTTTTAATAAATAGTATTAAAAATAAAAATCATAGACCCAACTTCTCACTTGAGTTTGCTATTAGTGGGTATGGCTCACAGATAGCAAATGCTTCTTTTTGCCAGGCTGCGTGCTAAGTACTTTCTATTCTGTATTTCATTTATTCTTTTTAACAACCCCCATGAATCAGTGTACTTATTTTTGCTATTTTACAGATGATGAAACTCAATGAAGATTCTTACTCAACTTCACACAAGCAGTTGACAGTGGAGCTGGTATGTATTTTAAATATCCCCCAGATCCCATGATAAAGGCCATTAGGCCATTCTGTGTCAATAGTTTCTGCTTTCAGTGACATGAGTAGGAAAATGAAAGAGCCACTAGTTAGTAGGAAATTGATCAACGTTAATAGCTTTTTTGGTTTACTTACTTGTTCATTCGCCCATCTATCCATGGGGTATTACTGGGGACCCTTCTCTATGCCAGGCAGTTTGCTAGACTTCTGGAATACAAAGGCACACAAGATGCAGTCTTTGCCTTGAAGGGATTACATGCTTAGATTCAACTGTTTATTTTCTGTCTGCCTCTATGAATTTCTCATTTCATGTAACATCCTAGCTGTGTGAGACCAGGAGGTGTTTGTTGCTGACCCTGGGCAATGAGTTGCTGTAGAAGTCTTTCAGATCCCACTTAATTGCATATTCATTTGTGAAGCTATCATAGTACAGAAAACTTAGGTGGGGAATTTGGAGAAACAAAATGTTACTTTCTAATTTTCACAAAAAGAATGTACTAACATTGAGACTTCAAAGGGCATACCATCCAATTTGGTAAATAGATAACCCAAGAAGTTGCTAATTCCAATGAAGCTACTCTTGTTTTGAAAGACGTATTAGGAAAGCTGCATGTTTGATGGGTGAAAAAATAGACAGCTCAAATAAGAAAACCTGTTCCTCAGGTTTAGTTCAAATAAGAAAGCCAGTTATTCAGGTTTACCGCATGTTGTTATCTTATTGACAATTTGAATGGAAAATCCAGCCTTTACTGATGTATGTATACACAGAGCCAAATGGAAGTGATTTTGAGATGTGTAAAATGACACTGCGATGACACCCCCAGGAACAGATGCCTCATTGTATGTGAGCTCTGCAATGGGGAAGCCTCCAGTTCCCCAGGGCCGGTGACATGCCTGGGAGTCAGGGAGCTGTTGGCCTCCTTTGCTGGGCTAGATTCATTGGTGTTTCATGAATTTTTTAAAACCTCCCATTTCATTCTTGCCAAATGTATGATGTTTGGAAATCCCCACTTCTTGGTGTGGCGGTTATCCTTCCCAGCCTGGGGCTGTGACTCACTTCAAGCAGGACCAACAGTCAGATAGGAGAGGAAGCCCTCCTTCTAATAGGACCTCGGACTGTTCCACACCCAAGTTACACTACAGAAGGCCGTGAATGTTGATGTTAAAGATGCTGTTACTGTTTGTCCTCAATTTTCCCAGGAGTTACTATAAATATCCATAGTACCTGAACATGGGTCCTCTAAAGGAAGAATAAATACTGGTTTTCATCATCACCAGCAACTTTTGGGCTTAAATTTTTAATGGAAACTGTTTCATTCTGGAAGGGACTCCTGTTTATAACCCTTTAAAATGTGGCAGGCAAAGTAGGAAGCCCATACACTTCCTCAATTCTCTTAGCATAGGAAAGGATAACCAATTCAGCAAACTCAGGGGAGTCAATGTCATTTTTGTCCAGCTGTTCATGAGAGAGGCTGAAGATTGGAAATCACTTGATAAAACATGATAGCTTCAGGAGTCCAGAGGACTGTTTTTGAACTGAGGTGGTGAAAAGTCTACTTTGGCCTTGGGTGGCTGCTTGTAAATATTTTTGTAGCATACCCAGAGCCCATCAGACCAGATTTCCCTTTTACTTGACTTTTGTTAAAAGTACCATTTTTTGGTTAAATTGGTTCCTAGAATTTTTACCACTATTCCTTATTCCTTTTTCAAACTGTTCACCCAAAAAGAAAAATAATATTGCAGAAGATAAGTCCCTTAAAAATCCAAAGGAGCTCACTACCATGAAACAAACATCCTCAATCAATGGGTCATTCTATTTAATAAAATATCCTTCAAATACTAAGACCTTATTTGTAACTTAAAAAAGTCCACCTACTCTGAATTTAGTAGTTACAGTTATATTGTTGTTGATGAAGTACAAGGAAAGCCATTGGCTCTGAAAGTAAATAGCCTTTATGCATTAGGAATACATCCAAGAAACAATGACTTTATAGTGGGGTATTAATATTAATGATGTAAGAAAGTTGCAAGGAGATTCCTCTGGAGGACCCTTGGCATTCATATTATTTAAAGCTATTCTTTGCAAACTTTGGCTCGGTTACTCAGGCTCAATCACCATTACTTTCTTCAAATGACCTTCATGAACCCCAGTTGGGCGTGTTTTCATCTATCGCTCATTCTGCATCCCTCTAAGATCAACCTTATGTGCTTACTGTAGTGTCTCTCATGAGACTTATGATTTACAGCCTCTCCATCAACGTAATCTTCTCTTACCTTCCATCTTCAACCACATGCATTCATTACAGGAATATCAAGAGGCAAGGGGAGAGCAAAGAGTCTTTAAGGGAATTTCTTTCTTTTGCTGACATCTCCCACTCTCCATAATTCACCTAGAACTTTTAAATTATTCATGTTCTGAATCCAAACATGCTCTTCATCTTTCCAACCTCTATTCATAGCAGCTCTTCTCGTCCTTGTGTGCGCATAGGTGAATCAATACTTATCATGTTCCATCTCAGGCAAATGAACTCCTGGTCTAGATGGGATTGTGTTCTCTGCCTAGAACACAGATCTTCTCTTTAAGGCTCCAAACATAATCAGGGTGGCACTGCGGAGGATACGTCGGGGGCTCTCAGATACCAACTCTCTTTTACTCTCTTAAACCATTCAGAATCCCATGTAAATGTTTTTATGTTTCCAAACTTCTCTTACTGTCCTTATACACATGAGACTTTCTCAGTACCCATCAGATTTTGAGTGTGGTCTGAGGATCAGATCTTGATTCCTTTGGATTGATGTGGGAAGAGAGAGGGAGTGGCTCATATTGCTAAACTAACACCTTCCATACCACTCTGCGAAGTACCCACACATCTGTTTTTATTTTCAGATTTGGACTGGCAACCCATGAGGTAGGGGTAATGGAAGGGTTGGGATGGGCATGAGGACTGGAGCCTAGAAGTAAGAACTGGGTAAGAGACGACAGCAGAGGCAGGGTCTTCCTGGGTTCCTGGGACAGTCATCATGCCTGGGGCACCCTGGAAGTCCAAATGGGGAAATAGGAAGAGTGGAGCCTAAATACTGACCCAAGTGGTAAGAAACGAAGAGTGCTGGAGTTAGGATGTAAGCCGGGGGTAATGCTTTGATCCAGAGGTCAGCTTATCACAGAGGCATGAGTTGCAAGGGATCAGAATTCTCATCTAAATTATACCTTTTAATCACTCTGGTGTATACAATATTTAAATGTCCTCTAGTGCTATCCTCTAAACTTAGGGAACATAAAGATGACCTCAGCTAAAATGTCCTAATTTGAAGCTGGGCCTTCGCAGGGGCCGCTGGGGTGAATATATAAAAGATGCTGCTAAGCTTATCTTCTGCATCTGGAGAAAGTTCTGTTCAGCTGCACTGCTGCTGACAGGGGGCTGAAGAGGGAGGTGGGATGGGTTCATGGATCCCAAACCTGGCTGAACATCAGTCACAATTTTGAGAAAAGTCCAGATCAGTCAGGATAAGCTCATAATGCTGCAATAACAAACAATCCCTAAATTTCAGGCATCTTAACACAACAAAATGTATTTCTCAGACTCCATTTCAACAATGTTAGCAGGGACTGCTGTGTGTGTGCATGTGTGCACATGTTTGCACGTGTGTGTGTGTGCATGCATGTTCATCTGCTCACTGAGGCTCCAAATCCATGTGTTTCATCAGGGATGAGATTAGGCAGAACCACTTCCTAGCTTCTAAGTATCTGCATGCAAGGGACACCTGCCATTTCTGCTCACTTTTCAATGGCTAAAGCAAATCACATGGTCAAGTGTAACTTCATAAAAGGCAGGAAAGTGCAGTCCTACCACAAGTTTACAGAATGTAGAGACGGAATATATGTGAATAGCCTATAGTAACCACAACCCATGAGACTGATTCAGTAAATTGCTTCCACATTAGTCTGCTAATCTCGTAGGTTTGTAAACCCATGACTTGTCTAGTTGATCTCTTTGGAAGAATGGCCCAGCTGAAGTTCAAATCCTCTTCCTGACTTCTTGGTGAGTGTAGGACTGCATTCAGCACATGCATCGTTTAATGAACCACTTGCAGTAGCAACTCACCCACTCTTTAAGAGGGAACTAAATGCAAAGTAACTGTATTTTTTATTTCTATTAACAACAAAGTACTTCTATAATTTCATAGCCCATTGCTTTTAAGAGCACATATATTACAAATAAAGGAACTCCACAACCTTTAAAGATTAGTATTTATCAACACTTTTGTACACATACACAAATATTTTAATATAATGATATCTGAAATGTTATTCATATAATTTTAGCACTTCCTAAGTATCAACCAAGAAGGTTCTTTTGAATTTGGTAAAAACCATATATTTTACAATCTCCTATTTACATTTGAAATCAACGCTTAAATGTTACAAAAACATTCATTTTGACCTTTAAAATATGTGTATGAGGACTTGGTATCGAACATATTGTAACTGACAGCAAACTGGGGTTTGCTTTTGAGCTGCACATTCATTGGAATTTCATGACAACTATTCAGCTTGGCTTGTTTAACATGGCTCAAAGAAAACAAAACCTTAAGAAATGTGCAAATTCAGAGACAGGCAAAATTCTCAAGCTAGCGAGGTAAAAAAAATATTAACATTAAAAAGTTCAAATAAATTAAATATGTCATTTCTTCCCCGAGATTAGCAACAAGTTCAAAAAGTTCTCTTAGAGGTGTGTTGGAGGCTGCAGATCTTGGCTCACGGCTCTGTGCTAGGACAGATGGACACTGTGGGCAGAGTTACGGTCCCCTTGCTAATTATTCGAGAGCAGGTTAGCTCCGCTCCTCGCTTTGATGGCTCTTCCCGGCATGTAATCTTATGAAAGGACAAAACAATACGACAAGAGAACACAATAGATAGATTCATGTTAATCTCCCCAAACACAAATGTAAAGCCTAGAAAAGTGATCGAAAAAAATTTCCCACAGGAAATTTACAAAATCTGAAAATGCATTTATCAAAGCAGATCTGAAGACTTTTTTTCCAAGCCTGTATCATGGCCATTTTGGCGAGATTTAAAGTATTGTCATAATCCTCTTCAACTATCTGATATAAATTTATAAGTGTTTGAATAAACCTTATGAATATGCCTGAGCAATTCCAGAATTATATTTTACCCTAGAAGTTTATAAGTTACATTGTTGACCATCTACCACAAAAGGGGACAACTGAAACCTCATTTTAATGTTTGCATTAATGAGAATATGAGAAAAAATATACTTTTGAAAATGATGTTAATGTCAGTGTGCCTATATAATACTTTCTTGTTAGATCTGTCCAAAGATATGTAAACAAAATGAACAATGATAAAATACCCAGGCACCTCTGAAATGTACCTCTCTATAGAAGAGACAATGAATATTTAAATTTCTAGTTATGTAGATTTTCCCACTAACACCACACATTATGTTCTAGTTTTGCTCTTCTGAGATAGGACTGCCACTTCTGTCCCCATGGAGAACCCAGCATCCTCTATGACTAATTCATGCTCCTTATCAATGCCATAAATTCTGCTTAAATAATTTGGCAAGTAATGTTTACAAAGAGCATGTATAACCCTAAGAGCAATATGCCTTTGCATGTTGCCTGATTGGTATCATAACAGAGCAGATCTGTTCCTTTCTCTGTATTTTGTTTGATACCCGTTACCATGGTTGACTTCAGTGTGCCTTCATCCTTTCACATGTTGAAACAGACTCCAAATGAGCATCTTTTATTCATGTTTCATTCAGGTACTTGTACATATTACTTTGGCTTCTATCAAAGAGCTTTTATGCTTTTTGGTCACTTGTTAAATAGTGTGGCATTTTGGCTATCTATAAAGGTAATTATTGTTTGCCTATCACTTCAATAACTCAAATTACTTCACTTCCACATGTCCATTTTGCACACTAGCATCCACTTTATCTTGTTCCCTCTCTTTCTTTATACTGTCGGTTCTTTCACTAAGTCAGTGACTCCAGACTGCCTTTTTAGCTAACATTTGCTGGATACTTTCAGAATAATTAATTTTATTTCTACCTCTGTATTTATATGTCTGTCTAAACATTCTAACTATGTTTCTATTTTTTCAAAATTCAGAAGTAGAATTTCTCTCTTCACTGTAATTATATATATAACTGTTTCTAGAATGTCTGCATGAATATATAGGTACACAAAAGTACACATGCATTATAGATTATAGTTCATTCTTATATTACAGAATTATACTAAGATCTGCCAAGCCTTCCCTTCATTAGAGTTCAACATTAAGGTCTGGTGCATTTTCACTGAACACAAATTAAGAGAAACAGCAAACATTTTTTTTTGTTATTAGCATAAACTAAAATAAATATCCATTTTTACTGCTATGGACTTTACCAACCTCTACCTTTTGTTAGTTATTTCTGGTTTCAGGAAATTGTTCGTTACAACCAACTCAAAGCATATGGTTATCAAAATAAGTAAAACAGCTTATTTTGCTATATACAATTTACAGTTTTGTCCTGATTATTTATAGTTATTATTGATTATTATCAATTAAGTAGTCTCTCCTCTATAGACTTGGAAGTAATTTTAATATAAGGTGGAAATGTGAAACAGCCATGTATAACAAAGTAAATTATTTTTTATGGTACATTTGTCTTGAAGATATCATGTGTGTTATGCTGATTGTCCCACGAATAAAGACCTATGGAAAAATCACCATCGAGCTTAGAGCTCAGAGAAAATTTATCTTTCCTGCTGACAGATCCATTTCAATTCTGAATAACATGATCTGTTCAATTAGTCCGTTTCTTTTCTTCACATCAGTTTGCAGAAAGTACAGAGTCAAGTTTTGCTTCTCTTAACAAAGGTTTTCTGGAAAATCAATAATTTTTTTCTCCCTTTAGTCACGTGGTCCTTGTCTTTTTGCCTTTTTGTTTTAGTACTTTGGAATAGAGTGAGTTTTTGTTCTGGGTACAAATGAGGTCAAATATTTTAAAGTTGGCCAAGTATGAATTTTCTTTTTTAAAAGCTAAGTTGTTAACTTTAGCTTGAATTGGTATGCTTCCCCCACCCCATATTGACCTACCTTGAAATGGAAGTAAAGTTGTTCTAATGATATATAAAAACTTAGAGAACACTAGCTACTATGGAAGTGTGTGGGGAAACTGACAGGAAGAGATAGGTAGACCAGAAGGCCACAAAAGATAGCATAGACATAAGGAAAGAAAAACATACCACTTTTGCTTATAGTACTGAGGGAAATACTAGACACAGAGGAACAGAAGTTGTATAAACACGGACTGCAACAGAGCTGCCAGGAAAGAAAAGAGAAAAGCATTTTTGCCCAACATTTCAAGGTCAGGTCAGATGCAATTTACAGTTGGAAACCAGCATTTCTTCACTACCTTTTTCAGCTTTCAGATCCATTGTTCTTTCTAGTTCACCCTCAGATTTCTGACCTCCCCAAACTATCAAGCCATCTCTTCTGAGCCTTTAATTCCCATCAACTTCTTAATAATCCCAAACCAATACTCCTCCTCCAGGAGTCCTACCCCGAGAGATCCTCCCTGACATGTATCAATTAACCATTTCTTTGGCCTCTTTGATGGATAGTTTCAAATGTGGGTAGAAAGAGGTGGAAAGAAGGAAAAGAAACATGTATGAAAAAAGCAATTAGAATAAAATATTCCTAGGATACATTTCATGTTTTCTGAGTAGTGCTGATAGTACTAGGCTATTTAAGGAAAGGAAGGGGACTAATGTTTAATGAGTGGCTACTATGCATGAGGCACTATTCACAACTAACTCCTGGAAGAGACCATAGGTGATGAGATGTTAGAGAGAGTGAGAGGTCTATGGATGCTCTGAAACCCAAAGAGCAGCACTTGCCTTTCATCCACTCAATTCCCAGCACCTCAAAAAGTACTATAATTGTTGAATGTCCACATTTTTTGCACATGCTGGACATATGCCAGAAGCCATGAATGACTTGCCTGTAGAGTGGGGGATTGAGTTTTATCCCAATTCTGTAGAGGCCATTGACCTTCAAAAACCATGATTTTCTTAGTCCCCTGATGTTCTTCTTGAGTATGATGCAGAAAAACCTTTAGTGGGAGAACTATAGAACTCCACATGACAGCCCAGTGGGGGAGGCGGGTAGGGTAGGGGGAGGTCCTAGATAAGGGGTGAAGGCAGTGGTAGCAAACCCTACTGGGAATGCTGCCCAATGTGTCCTGGTATCTAATAAGACCCATATGTCCTAGAAAACCAAGAGTTTATATGGTCTGGATAAACATTTCTGGAAAGTGGGTCCTCATTTTTTCTTCTCTAGCTTTTTCTCTAACCTGATCTTTGCTTTGAATCAAGGGGGGTTGTGTATGGGGGAGAAGGCAAGTCAGCTTCAGAGTGTTCATGTAAGGTGCAGAGATTTTGGCAGCAAGAAAAAAGGCTCTTTCTGGTTCTTCAGGCATTGAGGATAAGGCAGGCACTTTCCATGAATGGACAGCTTGGGTCACCCCAAGGAAAGGCTCACCTGCTCATTCATGATTGCAGAGAGTTCGCTGAGCATGTCCTTATAATGGGACCTCAATTCTTCCTGGTACTCCAGCTGGTCTTCCTTGATGAGGCGCTCATTCACATCGAGGGCCTGCCCACATGCATCTGCAAATTGCCTTTAGTGGCAACAATGAGCAAATTAACAACCAGCCATGGAAAGGGGCAACTCAAAGGCAGTCTGCTGATATACTCAGCCACCCTGAAGGGGGTTGGTCAGGTAAGGCTTCCAGGGGAATTCCTAACTCCTTGTTTGAAGGAGTCCAAGGACAAATATTTCCACAAAGTAAAGCTTACCTGAAGATTTCCTTCAACAGCTTGACTTGGTTGTCAGGGTATTTCTTCGCATTCGTTTCTTCAAGGAAAGCTCGAGCATAGGCCATTGGCCCAGCATTAACCTATTGGGAGAAGAGAATTTACTGAGGATGCCCCCACTTCTTTCACAGAGGAGCCCTTGCCCTGGCTGGAAGGAGTAGCTATTTGTGCACCAATTGCATGGGACATGTGTTCTCTCACCTTGACATGAAGTCCACTAAATGTTACCTGCCTCATCAGCTGTCCCCCAACCTTCATCAGCCACTATAGGACACATCTGAGTTCAACCCTTCTCTGCCATCTTCCCAAACTTCAGTCTCTTGCCCACCATTTGACCTCTTTGCCTTATCCCACTACAACTTGAGCTATTTTCTTTTTTATTGCATTTATTGGGGTGACATTGGTTAATAAAATTACATAGGTTTCAGGGGTGCAACCTATGTATGATATCATACATCATCTGTGTATTGTGTGTTCTCCACCCCCTTGTACCCTCTTGAACTAGTATTTTCTCAATATCTTCAAAAATTAGATTCACTTTGTTTAGTTGAAAAAACAAACATCTGTGAAATCCAGTGTCAGAAGTGCTAGTATTTTGTCTTTCAGCATTAACATACACACGGAACTGTGAATAAAAGGCATCCCATGGTGGTAGAGGCATACACACCACCCTGGAAGTTACTGTTTCCCTGTAGTAACTACGTGGCAGACTGGCTTAGGTCCTGGTCCACAGTGGCATTGATCAGATTTGCTGAATCAATGCTCAGTGGCTGGTCCTGTTCACACAGACACATAAGAGTCAGCTCACACTAGTGAAGGTGTCCACACTCCTTAGTGCTTATGATCCTTTAATGTGCTGGTGGCACTGGGAAGGAGTGGGGGAAAGGGGAAGGAAGCCAGTGCCTACCTGAGCCACCTTCCAGCAGCTATGACCCCCAGGTATGGCCAGGGTGGGAGGATGAACAAACCTTTGCTCTGCTCAGCTGTGTGCTCGGGGAGGCTGTTGCTTTTTGGAGGCAGTGGCTCCCTTGCTTCTGGCTTTTGACAATTTTATTATAATGATAATAATAATAATAATTATTATTATCATTATTGAGTTTGCCATGGGAAACACGGACAAGAGGTTGGCAGGAAAGAGGGCAGCCAAGCCATCGTCAGGATCAACATTATTGATGTTTCCTTTTGTCTCTGGCTCAATATAGCTGCAGCTGACACTGTTACCAGCCTGCCTCTACTGAAAGTGTTAATATTTTGTTCATTATGACCTTTTGGCACTACTTTTGATTTTTTAAATTTAATTTAATTTTTAAAACATTTAATTTTATTGTATTACATCCATCCCCTTTTTGTACTTTTGATTTTTAAAAACAGTGCATTACAATATTACTGTATCATGGTTACTGAGTTTTTGATGCCCTCCCCGCCCTCTTAAATTTTATACCCAAGGTGAGTGCCTTCCTTGCCTCACCTGTCTCAGACTAGGTTCAGCATTTGCAGTCCTCTGTCTGCCTGCCTGTCTGTCATCAGTGGGCTCTGCCACTCTCTTTACTTTCAACGATTCTTCTTTCTCCTCAACTTTCAGGTCTAGGAAGGGTGGCAGCCCCTCCATCTTGCTAGCCCCTGTGCCCACCCCAGTTGGTTTTCCTAAATACTGCTTGTGTTTTACAAATAGTCTGTTTATTATATTTTATTTGATCACCCACAGTGAGAAGACCATCTGCTTCCTTTCAGGACCTTGACAGTCAGATAAATATTGATGTGCCTTTTATGAACTAATATACATCCCCAAAACAGTTAAAAAGTTGTATAAGGCTCTTAGTGGCAGATATTTACAAGCCACACATTAGAATTTAGAATATAGAACACAGTTTATCCAGAGGAGATGGGAAAGGAAGGCGAGAAAGAAGGAATCTGACTGCAGCTAAACTTAAGGAAGGCTTACCTCCAGGTATTTGGCACCACCAACATGCATTTACAATAAACAAAATTTTAAAGACCCAGATAAAGGTGTTGGATGGTATCACAAACACAAAAACATCTTGTGTACCTTTTGTAAAAGAAGTGTCAAAGGCATGTTACCCCAGGGTCCGGGGGCCACATGCACGTCAGCCCTGGGCAACTCCTACCTTGACGCTGACACTGCCTTGGAGTTTGAGCTGCAGTCGGATCATGTCCACCTCTTCCATGGTGCAGATCTGGTTTAGCTCGGAGACTTTCTTGGACATCTCATCAATTGCCACTTCAATAGGGTTCAGCTCTGTGCTCGACTGGCTAATGACCTGGATTCTCTTCTTCACGTAGGGAAACATGTGACTGGCTGCGTGAGGGTAACAGGACAGAATTGAAAGGCTGAGGGTGAGTGCAGCGCCCAGGCTCCCCTGAGTGTTCCCTCTGCACACAGCACATCTGTCCTGCCTGTGAGTTAGCTTCTGCCTGATATGCCCAGGGCCGCAGGAAGAGTGATAGAGTCACTCCACACTGAAAAGATTAGAGCTTCCACTGACACTTGTAATGCAAATAAAAAGTACACTAAACCACAATAAAGGACACTTAGTTATATACTGGATAGCGCCGGCTATTAATAGCTTCAGTGTAGATTTTTTTTTAATTACAAAAGTCCTGGAAAACTTTACTGAAGGTGAACATTGGCCCTAGTTGGGTGTCGCTGCTATTTGTCTATCTGTTGCAAAGTCCAGGACTGTCTTCCCTCAAACAGTTGAGGCATCATTTGTCCAGAATGCATCTGCCCACCTTTCCCTTCCATCCACCTGAGGAGCTCTTCTCCTCTGTTCCCAGTTCTTTTTTCATGCTGTGCTCACCCAGAATTCTTGCTTCACTCATTTCTTTCTCCTACCAGACAGTGATTGCCTCAAGGGCAAGAATCAGGGTTTTTTTTTGGTTTGGTTTTTTTAAGTTGAGCTGCCAGGACAGAGCTCAACTCTCAGCAGGCCTTGCCCAATGTTTGCTGACTGGACTACATGGAAGGAGACTCATGTAGCTCACAGAATACTAGATCTAAATGGTACTGGAAGGGGTGCTGACCATCCTTTGCATTCATTTCATAGGTGGGGAACCTGTGTTCCAGAGAGATTTAAGATCCTGCCCCAAAGCAGTATTCCGAGAGCTGCTAATCCTGAAATCACTGCAGGCAGATTTGGAGAGACAGGAGCAGCAAGTGGAGAACACCCTTCCCAAGACATGGATGGATACCATGACCTTGGTGACGGTACCATCAAAAGAGAAGAGGGGTGTCAGGTAACTCTACTGACAATTTGTCTTTTGGTTGACATCTCAAGGGTGTCCCTCTGGACAGATTATAAAGAAGGGGAGATGTGCATTTCCTGGCAAGCATTTCCCTAGGGGCACACTTGGGGTACTTGTCTGCAAGACCGAAACATGTGGATTTTAGCTCATCAAGCCTGGGAAGGGGCCTGCGCTGGACCTGGAGCCTCAGCACCTACTGGTCAGAATGGTCCTCCTCTTGCACTGCTCCTCCACACCACCGTGCTTCTTGCCCGAGAGCGTGAAGGGCGTCTCGAACACAAAGCGGTTGATGTTGTGATGCATTTCAAAATCCGTCTTGCGCTCCTCTATTTCCTTTTCCTCAAAGAATGGGGTGACATAGGTCACCTGGATGTAGGCATATTTGGGGTCCAAATCCTTGGGGTTTACCTGTGTGAACACATGATGGTAAAAGAGGGGTGAGCCCCTAAGAGACTCCCAAAAGAAAGGCAGGAAGCTCCCAGCTCCCTCAGCAGCACCCTGGGGGGCTGTCTCTGTCCCCTGGGAGAAAAATGGGCAATCATCATGGCAGAAAAAGTAAGTGGCTGGATGGTGGTCTAAGAGCCAGTTGGTGGTGGTGGTAGGATTGTGCCAACTTGCCAAGTAGCTGAGAGATTTCAAAACATAAGATCCAGTCTGTGGCCTATTCTTTCTTTATTTATTTTAAAGATTTTTAAAAAGTTTTTATTTTCAGAGAGAGGGGAAGGGAGAGAGGGAGAGAGGCATCAATGTGTGGTTGCCTTTCACCTGCCTCCAGCTACAGACCTGACTGGAGACCTGGCTTGCAACCTGGTTATGTGCCCTGGCTGGGAATCGAACCGGTGACCTTTGGGTTCACAGGCTGGCACTGTGGCCTATTATTTAATTCTTTATTTTCTTAGTTTTTTTTTGTAATGAATGTCTTTGCCTTTGTCTAGAATGCAAGCTTCTTGAGAGTGGAACTATATCTCTTTGTCTCTCTACTTTTCAGCCATGTACCTAGACTGGGGCCATTATTCTGGGCTTGTAATGTGGATGGAAGTTCCTTGTTTGTTCAACAGATCAACTTGTTACCCTGTCACATGATGGCATACATTTTTTATTTTCAATTTCTCTAATTCCTTCTCTTATCAGCAATAAATCATTCCACATAATCTCTTTACTATTTCTGCTTTGGTGACAAGGTTTGACACATATCAAGGAAGGCAGGTTGAGGATCCCAAGAAAAGCCAGGGAATTACTCTTTCTTTCCTTCTAGGCTAAAGAGATGATTCTCACTCTCTTTTCTAATATTCCTTGAAGAATTATCAAACTTATCCCATTTTTCCATCTCTCTACTTATTCATTTCTTAATCAAGTCCAGAGATTAAAGGAAGCTCATAAATTTATTTATAATACCATTCATAATTACTTTGTAAGATGAACGTAATCACAACCATCTTACAGATAAAAGACTGGAGGATCAAGTAGCCACCACATTTCCTTCAGATGGATCATAAGCTGATAAATAAGTGGTGGCATTGTATGCTGAAGATTCCAGTTTTTCTGACTCCAAATCTGGCATTTTTCTCACCCCATTAGAAACTCTGATTCTACCTTCTCTTTAGGAGTGCCACCAAGGTAATTACGGTGGCTCTGACCGCCTTTATGCGGAAGGGGATGGTACCTTTCAAGATAAGGATGAGAATGATGAACACATTTGTAACAGCGTTTGCCTGCAACAAGCAATCTTGCTCCCAGACTCGGCTGAATACCAGTTTTGTTGGAAGAGGACAGGAGGAAAAATGATTTATATTTTGTGACCCTGCCCCACCTACTGAAACACTCTTCTATCCAACCTGTGTTTCGAAGACTTGCCATTCTGTAAACATATCTCCCCCTTTCATTCCTCCCTGTTAATTCCACGTGCTGGGCTGCCCAGAATGCTTTTTGCTTCTTCCAGCAAACACCTTATCACCTCCCAGTTTCCAGCTCAAGCATCACCTCCCCTGGGAAGCACTGCTCAGCCAAGAAGGAGCTGGTCCCCCTGCCCTGAGCCTTCCTGGTTTTACCTGCACGCGTCTCTGCTTAATGAACTGCTGCGTATACCTTTCTCTTCTTCATCCCAAGTGAAGTGGGATTTTGGGGAGAAAGATTCTCTGTGCTCCAGCTCCTAGTTCTGGGCATGGCAGGCCGTAGGGGCTTAATAGTGGCTAAAGGAATGAAAGCTTAATAGAAGCTTTGGAATAATCTAATCCGACGATATAACCATTTACTTTCTGGAGCTGAGGGGAGGTTAATTAATATTCACAGGGTAATATAACATAACTGGCAAGTCTGCTATTAGCACAGAGAATATATGTCACATGGTATGACTTAGGAAGACCTCCAGGACAGAAAGAATACATGTTTGCTTTTCCTCCAACCCCACCACTGGGCCCAATCACTTTAACTCTTTGGTTGCTAACACAAGTGCAAATAACACATGGGGAAAGTAGGGAATTTAGGGGTAACTCAAATAAACACGTATGATGCTTTTGTCCAAAATAATCACCAATCAACCAACTGATAAACAAATAGGCAGAACACCCAAAATGCTTTTAGGTAGCTTACTTTGCATCGTCAAGGCAAAAATTAAAATTTTAGTAAGTGTAGTTAAAAAATAAGCCCAAAATTAATTCAGTCAATTCTTCACATTTGCACAAATATTGATTTTCCTCTACCTTGTTGGAATCCTGGATTATCTTCACATTGTCTGCTCCAAATTTATCTGCATACAGTTTGAGTAGTCTTTGGGAAATCTCGGACAGACCTGTCAGCTTAGGCTCTTTATAAATATACTCTTTGCCTTCTTCTTCTTCAAAAAAACCCTACGGAAGACACATAATGAACCGCCCGTTTTATTAGAAAACTCCAATTGCACATCGCAAGCCAAACAAAAGCCATTTATTTGGACAATGCATTCAGTCTTTTGGTTGTCATCCAAGTCACACATTAGTACCCTACAAAATCCAAATCGGAGAAAAAGCATGGGAAGAAAACAAAATATCCTGTTAGAATCAGTCATTAATGGAAACACTCTCTAGCTAGACCTAAGAACCTCATGGAATCTTCCACACATTTTCTTTGTAGAAATCAATGGTATTACCTGCTGCATATATTTTTGGGGAAGAGTGCCCTCCTGTGGCAGCCTGGGAAGGAACACAGAGTCTGGAATAATTTTTGGCATTTTTCAAAGAGCAGTATCACTTTTTAACAAGGTCTTCCCAAAGTCTTGGACGCTAGCACATAAAGGTAGCAAATGGGTGGCTAGGCACTCCACACTGTCTTAGATAAAGAGCCTCAATTTGTGTATTGTCATCACAGAAATTACATGTGGTATATGCCCAAGCACTGTTACTTTACCATTAACTTGATGTTATCATCGTTAGGGGTCTGATGCAGCCTAGTTATATGCAATTCCATCACTCAATTTGCTTCCTTGTAGGCCTTTTGCATGTTTGCAAAGCTGGGCCTCATAGGGGTAAAAACAGTGAAGTAACTGTGCCTTCATTTTACATCAGAGGAGCAAGTAGGCCTTAGCTTCTATTAATTTGTCTGTCTGGTTTGAAACAAGGAGACAAGAAGATTCTGCTGCCTGTGGATAACTAAGTGAGGTAATTTTTATAATTCCTTCTCCTTGAGGGGACACGGCATTTTTCCTTTGGGACACATGGCTTTTAGAGTACTAGATTAAGTATCCAAGGGCATCTGGTTTCTCTGACTCACATCTACTTTCTAAAAGCTGGCTTTTGAGAACCCAGTAAAGACATCAGAGGTCACAAAGAAACTTAGCTGTACTTTAAAAAAATGGTTACTTTTGACTATTAAAAAATATTCTTTATATGTAAACAACATGGATCAAATATTTCCATGCTGGATTTTTCACAGTGAATGTGAAGTGGTCTGAGAATAATAATTAAACTTACATTTGTGTGGTGCCTTTATACTGGAGGGCACATTCACCTATGTGCATTTGACCTTCATGAGCAGGTCAGAAGTAGGATGTTACTGTACATTTGTGGAAACCAAGCACAGTTCTTGTCAAGTACAGAATTAATTGCCTCTTTCCTTGTGCATTTCCTGAAATGACCTTGGGCTTTTTAATGTCATGAAGGTGTCTTGTGCAACACAGTATGTCTGGTGTTTGGCATCATGCCTGGTCTTTAGGAGAATATCACTCTACATCTACTAAATGAATAAACAGATGAATGAAATAGTTCTGGCGGGTATACATCTTAAAAGGTCTATTTGCACCAGGTATAAATGGAAAACATTCTATAGCTTTTAACAACAATTTTTAATTGAACAATTTTTTGGAGAAATGTTGAAGACCAAACACGGATGATTATAAGTACCTTGATCCTCAACTGCTAAAAACAAAAGTGACACATGATGCTGAAAGCATGAAAAACAGCCCCCTGCTGTTCCCCTAGACTTTGTGTGGGAAGTGAGGTTTGGCTCCATTCCCACATGACTTCCAGACTGCTATGTTTTCCCTGTCTTTGTGGGGTTTTGTCTGATTCAAGGTTAGAAATCAGTGCCTAAAATGGACAGACTGATGCATACAGAAATAAATCTTCTGAGACCACGAACCAGAATCCCCCCAGGGCAAAAGTTGAAGCAACATTTATCCCTTGCATCTCATTGAGAAAAATGTCTCTTGATTCCCAGGAAAAGATTTTTCTTATCATAATGTGGAAACCAGAACAAAGAGACATTTTCACTGTGAATTCTTATCCCCACCAAACTTCTGAATCCAGAGTGAACAGGAAAAGAGTGTGGGAAGCAAGAATTTATTGCCATTACTATAACCTTCGTGGCCTGGTCATGACCTGTGATTTTCTTTTATTCTCACTCCTTAGTCTGGAAACAACAAGGCTCAGGACTCTATTGGGAGGTTCTAAGGATAGTGCTAGGCACCCACCAGACCCTTGGTGAGAGTTACATATGATGAGGATGAGGATAATGACAAGAGTAAAGAAGACTTTCCTTATTAGAAAAGTCTGCTGATGCTCATTTTGATATTTTGATATGTGACTGACCAGAAAGAAATGGTGATTAAAATCTACCTACCTGTCACCTTCCATCCATCTATCTATCTATCTATCATCATGGAGATATAAATTTGTTGAGACTATCCCATAAAACCAATAGAATGGAGCTGGAGTAAGAGAATAAAGGATTTAATCTGCTGTTTGCGAGGGACAATGTAAGAGCTTTTGGGGCCAGAGAAATGGCAGCTCCGGGGACGTTAGCAATGAGTGCTTACCTTTTACGTGTACAAGAAACCCATCAAAGTCCTGGACCACAGGACTACCTTGAAAGGTTCAATTTCAGCTCCCTCCATAAAATGAATGATTTATAAGTAGGGACACAAGGTGATGAAAACCCAGGGGCAGCTTCTCTTTTGTGTTTGCCACCAGGTCATGAGTAGACGGTGTTTCAAGGCAACTGGAATTGTGATCTCTGCATTTCTCTTGCTATATTGACTTTTCTAAAATGTCATCTCACAAAGCAATAAACACACTGATCTTAGTTAAGCAACACCACATATTCTAGTTAAACAAGGACTTGGAGTTAATAGACAACATGCATGCATTATAAAACTTCAACAGATTGTGATAAAAATATTACTTCAAAAAAAGAAAACTAAAATTACTGATGTTGTCCATATTTTTGCAGGAACTTCAAAATTTTGCAATATCCCTGAATCATTATTGGGATGTCACATATAAGTGCTCCTGCTATTATATTTGATTGATTCCAAGGTCATAAATAAAGGAATGCATTGAAAGAGGAATCTAGTGAATAAAAAAATGGGGTCAGGAAATATTAATAATAGGCTAAATGCTAAGAGAAGAAAAGCTACAAAACACAGTCCTATTTTATTCCATAAAATAGGACTCAATTATACATATATATTGTCTATATTAGTGACTTTCATTTAGGTGGGGAGCCAAAGGTTTTTATCACATCCCTAAATGGAGATGGTGGTTTTACAAACTAGACATGAACCATCCTTCCTTGTCTAATCTCCTTTCTATCACGATTCTGAGATGCATCTACACCTACGTAGGCATGGCTGTTGAGAGTCAAGGAATCCACATTCTTTGGTGAATGGAATAAAATTCCCTCAGGCCTTTCCCTTAACTCATTCCAGGGGTATCTGATATTTTAAGTGATGCAACGGGCACATACTTGCTTGCTTTCATGCTAAACACCAGAGCCTAAGGGTTTTATTGATTACAGCTGGTGTTTGATTACTGCTGATGCTCATTACTCTGCAAATAAATACTTCAGGGACACTATAGGGATGCTTTATATAAGCTGCTCTATGTAAAATTTCCATAAGCAATGATCCCAGGTATGGCATTAGAAAATTCATGCTATGAAAAACTTGCATCTTGTTTGCTAGTTTCTGGCTCATTGCAGGCATGTGAATAACTCTAGCCAATACTGCAAAAAGGAATCAAAATGGGACCCTAAAAGATTTACCCACAGGCCTTTGTGGAGGCAAAGAGCCCATTGAGTATGCCATTTGCCTCATCTTTGAAACATAAGATTGCAAGACATGCTGATCTAGATATTAAAAGGTGAATTTTACATGGGCATGAAGTACCCCGATGAAAAAGGAATTATTTTTGACCATGGGGATGATGCTAATTGAGTAGTCAAGGCTCTCTTAGATCTTTGGAACCTTTATTCTGTACCCATTTTCAGCATTGCCATTTGGGGGAATGTTCAAGTCTACTTGGTATTTCTTTATCATCAGGTGTGAAGTGTAGGGCACTGTCTACTCCTGCTCAATATCCTAGTTCCCATCTCCATATGATGCTTTGGGACAGGTCTCTGAATATCAGCTGAACAATATGACTAAAGCTCTAAACTGCTGCTTATCAGGATGACATCTGTTAGTCTCCTTGGTCAGAGGTAGCTGGGGTTTGACTTTGCAGAGGACCATGCTTAGCCATGTCCTCAGGCCTGCAGATTTAACAGACCCCTTTGCCTTTTAAGCTCGAACAGAAATCAATGAAAGATAATCATGAACACAGTCAGCATTAAAAACAGCAACAAAACCAGGCGCACAATCAACACACTTGATTGAGGAATCTGCAAAAAGAACAAAAGTAGGACATTTGAAAGCAGCCCTGCCCAATCCTTCCCCATGGCCCCTTCAGTCTATTTAGTACAGGGATTTTCAAGTGCTCTTTTAGTAGGTGAGTTAAGGACCCATGACCCCGAATTTGTAAGTGGAGGTGGAAAATCCTGATGTGGTATGGATGTGGGGAGGGACTTAAAGAATTACAAAAAAGTATGTACTGAGCAGATAAGTAGAGTTGTATGCGAACAACATGTGGTAGCAAAAGAAGTTGTCCTTCCACTTTAATCAACAGTAATTGTGTTGAACCACGTGAGGTTGCCATTTTTGTCAGTAGAATATGGGCAATTTCATACAGTTCAAAATAATACAAAGAAAACTCAGTGTCCCAGAGCTCCAGATACTGGCATGTTAGTTCTACCTCTGCTTGCCCTCCAAATTTCTTCCTTGGTTTTTCACTACATCTCAGGAGACTTAACCTGACCTCCTGGGTAAAAATTTAGCCCATTGTTGAGGTCGTGTATTGGGGATTATTACCATCACCTTTGGGAATGCCCAGAGCCACCACAACAGAGAATCCTGTTTCTCCACAACACTCATTTGGAAAAGGGCAGGAACTTTTAAGGAACATGGGAAGATGCCCATCAATGGCCACCACTTCAACTTTTGAAATTCTGAGTACCTCCATGCTTTTCCTAATCAGCTGCAACATAGTGGCCTGAACTGAGCTGGCCATCTCCAATACTGAGCCCACTACCTAGCTTTCAGATACATGGTGAGTGTGTGCGCGCATATACGTAGGTTTTCAGACTATACCTACCATTGTGCAGAAAGATATTGTATATGAACAATAACGGATACATTTTTGTAATTCAGAGAACTGGAGTAAACACAGTTTAGTTTAATAAATGCAGGGTGACTCCCAAATGAATGCAAGCAGGATTATCTCACCTTTGGACCAAACATGAATTGGCACACAAAAAGTTAAGGTTCAGTGAAACTGTACAGAGGGAAGTGTGAGAATTTTTAGAGCATGCAATAGAGAGAGAGAGAGAGAACTTACCACAGCCTGGAACAATCAAAACCAAAAGAAGAAAAGAGTAAACATGTGTATTAAAATCTGGTGGGAAAGCAGCCCGATCCATTTCCACCTCCATTTCAGGAGCCAGTATCGTAGGTGTTGGTTGGAGAAGCCACCAGGTAAGGTAAGCTGGTTTTCACAACCACAGTAGTAATGGCAGCTGATCACTCCATCATTGGAAAGAGCGCTGGAAGGGTTGTCACCTCGAATGCAGGTTGGCTGAGTGCACATCTGTGTGTCACTGCTGTCCAGCCATTCCTGGGGATCCTCCTTCTACAATCCCTCAACTCCCACATCCCTTTCCTGATGGTTTTTTTTTTTTTTTTTTTTTTTGCGCTAATGTTTCAGCAAGGTCAACAAATGCTTATTTTTTGTTTCTTGTTGACTTTCAAGATATCAATTCCATTTCTCTCTCCTCCTCTCCTGCAGATTTCTACATTTCTCTGTCCCCAACACACTCTTTCACTTGCGAAAGTTCAGACTCTTTCCCCCAGGGACTCCCCAAATGTCTAAATCTAGCTTCTTTCTATAGATTATCTTCCACATTGGTTCCTCCTACCACTGGCTTTCTCTGATGCTGCTACGCAAGGGAAATACCTGTGCTGGATCAGGATATTTATGGTGAGTAGCTACCCAGTGACTTTTCCTTTCCAAGTAGAGAACAGCTATTTTGATTGATCCAGAAGTTAGTTTTTAAGCTGCCTTCAGTGATTAGAGGAAAATATCTAATTTCCAAAACCAGTGGGAAATGATCTACAAGGACCAGGCTGTATTTGCCTCCTCATAAGATTTTGAGGGGAACAAAAGCTATATGCAATAGAGCCTTACTTAGGGGAGTGCAGCGAGGGTAGAAAGGAAATGAGAAGGCTGAGAGTCATTCCAGCTGTGAAAAAACAAGAGTGGAATACTTATCTACAAGAGTTACGGTCTAAAATGTGTTTGCTGAAATGCAATAGTTATAAACCTCCATGAAAAGAACAGGATGGTGCCCAGGTCTATCTCACTTACAATGCTAGTCAGAGACATTCATAATTAATATGTAATGCAATCACTTTACTTCCAGGCCAGTACTGTGGCTAGCTGGTATTTTCCATCCTTGTTCACTGTACATGTAGTAAACTGAGAATGGTAACTTTAAAATTATATTGACCTGCAACACAGGAAACAAAACAACCATGTGGTGTTCTGCCTAGAAGCAGCGATAGTTTGAAAGAAGGAGAAAAGAAAATGCATACTTATAAAGTCAAAAGTTTATGTCTTAGACATGGTGGAGCTCCTAGGAATTCTTTTATTTCTTAGAATGCTATGAATTTCATTTCTTAAAACATGTTAAATTTAATTCCACTTTGATACATGACATAGATCTATCATTAGATCTTTTGGGGTGAAATGAGAAGATGCTAAAATAAAAATGACTTTCTTCTCCAAGAAGTTAGAAATCCCTGTTTTCACTCAATCTGTATTTGGACCCATGGGGTTCTCTGCTTAGTACCTTCCTGTGGACAAACACAGATTCGCACCCAGAAAACCACTCAAATGTATCCAGACACACCCCTCCCCCAATCCTATGGCACGTGGAGTTAGATGTCTCATAAAGAATTAAAGGCAGCATTCCACTGATCGATAGAATTTACAGGTCATGTGCCTTCTAGTGAACTCACCTGCCCGTAAAATGCCACCCGGTAGTACCGACCAAATAGTCGCTTCTCTGAGTTCACCACCTCTGCAACTTTCAGGTATGACCGATGAATGTCGTAGTAAAGATCTGATAATTTCTGGAACCATAAATGAAAGGGTTTCATGGCCATGATGAGAAATAGGGCGTTTCGACTTTTGAAAATAGTAAGCAATTGAGGACTTTAAAGTAGGGCATTGTCACTAAGGTTTCAGAAACATACTTTGAAGTCTCTCTGCTTCTCGAAGACGGCAATGATGGGCTTGTTGACATCAGCGATGAGTTCATATCTCTCCGACTTCCAGAGAAACTCCACACACATGTACAACTGCTCCACCAGGATAATCTGCAACCAAAGCAAGATTGAACATGATGAACATTGCAGCTCATCCCCGGAGCTTAATTTCAAACCTGCAGTTGCTGTCCATTTTTTTTTTTCCATCCTGGGATTTCTGTGGGCCCTCAACTCAGCAAGGGTTTGTGATAGCCTCTGGACTGTGCCCTTACCCTCGCTACCAGCCCCTGATTATCCCTCAGACTTGCTCACTTAAACCTGTGAAATGCCTTCCGGCTGTCCGTTCTTTCCTTTCTCACGGTCACTGACTCACAGCAACCCTGTTCACTTCCACCCCCTGCAGGAGTCTTCTAGCTAATTCGTCCTCTCCCTACGATTGGGTCTTGGGGATGCTCTATGAATCCTTGTTTCGGAAACACAAATCCGATCCCGAGAGCTCCACTGCCCTAAACCTCCATGGGAACTCCACTCCGTGACCTGTCCATGCTCCCCAGCGGGGCATCCAAGGAGATCCCGAGTCAGGCACCAGCCCCCTTTGCAGGGCCTCTCTGGGCACCTGCCATTGACTTTGCACCTTGCCCGCATCAGACCGTCTGCACCACTCTCGGGATACTTTCCCATCTCCACACTTTGTTTGTTGCTGTGCCTCTAAGAACTTGATTTTCTCATCGACACCTTCAAGTTCTCTTCATGTCGAGACCCAGCACCAAAGTCTGGAGAACTTTTATTTGTCTCAGCTGTCTCCATCCTAACCACTTTCTCATAAAAAATATTCCCTTTTAATTGCAGCCATAGATGAGGACTAGACTTATAGTCAATGGGTCTCAGACTGGGTACTACCTGCCCTGAAGGAAGTTCATCTTTCTTAAGATTCTAATCCCTTCGAGGGGCAGAATTATGTCTGATTCACCTGTGTCCCCCAACTTTAATTTAATGCCTCGCCTATACTAGTGATTTAATAAATGTTCAACTGAATCAAATTATTTACTCTCTAAATCAAGTGAATAATATTGTTGGGATGTTTCCAATAATGTCTTTTGAGAAAAGATTCTTAAACATTATTTGAAATAGTTAATATAACTATGTAGTATTTGCATTCACTATTTATTTGCAATGTATATCAAATTAATGTAGAATTATATGCAAAAGTTCCTTAAAATCTACCCCAAATGTGTTTTCTGTATCCTTATTTTCAATCTATGTAATATTATGACTTAAAAAATTTCCTTATGAAATAATTTATTTACTTGATGAGGGGGAGATATTTTCTTCATTAGAGTGGTTAAGTTATTCCCAGTAGAGCCCTTATTTTTATTTGTGAAAAATAACCAAACTTTGTGTACCAGGAAGTTTTCTGCAGAAACTAGTGAGCCTCTCTGTTCAAATGTATTTGTAAATAAACTTTCTAATGTATTTAAAACAAAGTTATGATCAGCTCACAAAACTTTCAGCATCCCTTACTACATTTACAAAAGGACTAGATATATTTTATAGAAGAGCAGATTATATATATTTGATTTCATCTTAGAGAAATAAAGTTTAGCTTAAAGTTTCACTGAAAATTATGCTTTATATTTTCATTGAAAATTATGCTATATCAATGAACTCAGATATTGATTAATCTTAGCTTAATTTTAGCCTGAGTTTCTCATTGCTTCAGTCATATTATAGAGTAACTTTATTTAATTTCTGAAGAAGTTTTCTCCCCCTATTTAGTTTAACGTTACAACTCAAGGCATCTTTTTTTTGTAATTTACTATAGATTATTTTACTCTCACCTCATTGTATGGTGTGTCTTGCATTCCTGAATCTTCTTTCATTGCTCCTTCTTCTTTAATATTTGGGGTGATGCTCAGAAAAGCTGGCCAGCCCATAGAGAACATGCCTTGAAAGGAATGAACAAAATTCAACCTTATCATCTGAGCCAAATTTTGCTTGGATTACACAATGCCCTTCTTTGTGACGTTACAGGTGGAAGTATAAAGCTCATACAATCGAGAAGATGGTTAAATTATGACTGTTGGTAAACACTTTCAGCCAGGCAACCTATGTCACCTTTCTGTAATTTTGCATTATTTTCAGGTGACACATTTTCTATTAGAAACTGGTATGGGATTACAGGCAGAGAATGGGATTTATAGATTGATCTGGCTCTAATGTTTTGGTTTAGTTCACCTGTTTAATCCTGTTTCTCACATTTGTTAAACTAGAGACATTAATATCTATCTCAAAGGATGGTTGAAAGGATTAGTGTTTGAGAAAACACCTCGTATAGTCAGTACATTATAAAGACAATGCCCAGTACTCATTAACTTTTACTCCTTGGCATTATCTAGAAAACTTCTTCATGTTTTTTAGCCTCTTTGCTACCAAGGTTTAAAAAAGGTCTGACTCTGATGATATGTATGAAAACAATTGATAATGGATATGTTCCCAGAGGAGGGATTGGGTCTGAATGGTGGGGAATATGAATGGTTAGAAACACAGCCTGGAGTGGACCGACCAGCCTTGAACTTCAGCCACCACAAGCTAACCATGAGCTCTGGGGCAGGTTGCTTAACTTCTCTTGGTTTTCTCTTTTGTAAGCAGGAGCCGACAATAGCACCCAGCATCCTAGACTTGCTATTGGTAACTAACTGAGATGCTGCCAATGGAGAGCCCAGCACAGTGCCTGACATAAGCACGTGCTTTTGAAGTTACAGTGAATGCTTCTGCAAGATGTCTTCACTTTTAATAATCAGCTTGTTGGCCATGTAACTTAATCATCACCCCAAAACATGCTAAAATTATAATAATTATTGCAATCTAATCCATGCATTAAGATTCTACATTCCTACATCTCTATAATAATATTTCTTCTGTAATTAAACATATATTTAAATACATCAGAACTGATTGTGGCAGGAATGTCAAGGCATTGCTTCTCACAGGATGATGATTATGTTTAGAGCTGTATTTCCTGGATTCACCTATATTTACCTATATATTATTATTATTCACACATTCTATGAAGGGATAGTTTACTTTCCTGACTTAAAAACTTTGTAACAAAAAGTATATTGAGGATTTCAAATATATGGATATGTATATATGCTAGTGCCTCATAAATGATCACATTCCCTACAGTTTACTAACAAATACATGTTTCTCTCTATGATTGTGATTCAGTTTAATATTATTTCAGGTCTAAAAGTGGGTATTTAAAAATGTTTGCTATTAAAGGATCACGCAATATCTTGGGATATAAGTTTCCACAACTTCTCAAACTGACACTTAGTTTTATCAGATTTCTCTAATTTTGTTTTTTAGTTAGAACTTGAAATAGTCTTCATGGAACTGTATAGTATCTGATAATGATAAAAAATAGATGGGGAAGTAGGGCATGTTAACTAAAATGATAATGATTTTGGTGACTTGCATATAAAAGTAAGGCTCAGTAGGAAATTTGGAACTGAGGAAGGAGGGCCCTGACTTCTACAGTGGTCCTGAGCCATGATACCAGGCTTGGGTTCTTCTCCAAGATCCTCAAACAAATGACCTCACTGTCCCATAGTTCATGTTGGTCATCTGGTTCAAATATCTTTGCAAATCCACTGAGATTCTTTAGAAAATACATTTATAATTAAAAGAATAAGGGACTAAAGTCTATTTACCTTTTGTTTAGGTATTTTGGTCTAAAGATTTGTTTCTGCTTTTTATACACTGTGTTTTCCACAGCATTTTGCAGTTCACGTTATGAAATAGATTGCAGTTCATAAACTTTGGGTTTGAACAAACTTTTGCAAAGTGAAAACAGATTAAATGTGTCAACTACATTGCCAAATCTTTTTACAGAGAGTAGTTATTTAGTTATCATTATAAAATATTTTTTTATCAGACATTGTAGAATATTTTTAATTCAAGAAAATCAGTATTGTAAATTATTATATGTTATAAATTGTCAGAATCAGTTATGCTTTAAAAAAATAAATGGAACATGCCAATTTTAAGTATAGTACTATATATGTATTATGTTGATATGTTTTTATTTTTGCATCCCTTTTTGGAATAGTTTTATTACATTTCAAACATAATGGATTTCTTTTGCAATTTTAAATAATTCACTGATTTCAGAATAAAATCCTAAAGGCAGGTTAGCAGACAAATTATGGCCATAATTCATAATAATATGGGATAAGATGAAGTACTATTTGCTGAAAACTTTTCACTAATCTAAACTTCCCAAAATTTGAATGGATGGGATATCTAAATCCTGGGAACTTTGGAATTTTACAGAGTAAGTTATGTAGGTCTGACATATAGTTAAGAGTTTCTTTGAAGTAAAATTTAAGCCACAGCTTAATTTCCTCTGCTCTCTTCCATTGGGTAAAGGAGCTCAGTTAGACCACTCACTTCCGCCACCGGGACTTGTTAGTAATGGGTTGCTATCACAGGGATGGATATCCTCCGGAAGCAGGGACGGTGTGCAAATCTTTTCTGCTTTCCAGTAACCTATGGTAGTGCAAGATGAGGTTAGGACATTGCTACATGTTTGTGTTAATTCAAGCTTACACAACTACAAATCGTTAACCCGTGAAGCACTCTCATTCGAACCAAGAAGCTGACCAGTTAGCCTTGCAGTACATAAAATAAACACGGTAATAGCCTGAGTGAGAGAGTTAAAACTTCAGATGACAATATAATCAGAAATAGCTGTGAAAATTAATGCTGCTGAATGAAACATAACCAAGATACATAAAATCTAAAATGAATAAATGAATTTTAAGTTAGGGTTCAACGGGTTGATTTCTGGACTTTGTCTCCCTCACCCGGTTATCTTACCCTTTCTTTTCAAGTATTCTGCAATGAGGGCGGCTATATGGATGTAGCACATGGCAGCCTGTAATAAAATAGGAACAGCGTCAGGGGATGGCACACCATACTTTCAGTTTTTTGCCTAATTAGGACTAATTTCGTGTGAGTAGTATTCCATGTCTCTGTGTGTGGAAGAATCCTTTTAATAACAATTAGAAATAAGAATCAATTAGATTTCACAATCAAGAATAAAACATCGAGACAGATTCACAGACGGAAAAGAGGCTGATGGCTCTGGGCGGGGCATTAGGGGGTGGCAGGTTAGAGTGAAAAGGAAGAGACTCCTGGACAGGGACAACAGTGTGGTGGTTGTGAGGGGGTGGAAAGGGCACAAGAAGGATACATAGTAATGGAAATATACAATTAAAAAAGAATGTATACATACATATTTGAATCCACTGTTCTCTTTCCATGTGAAAAATGTACATTATAGCATCTGCATTTAAACTGGAAATAGCAAAAGCTGACTTCTTACCTGGTCTACCTCCAGGAATAGCCCTCACTCGAATATGCGTTGTCTTTAACATGGCTGCCTCACAAGGTGGCTCGTGGTTAAACAGTGTGACCTAACGTGGCCTGTGTGCTCCCCTCAGCCAGGTGACATGGGCCACATTTTACGGTTCTCTCGTATCTCCTGTAAAGCCTTACGTGCTTCTGAACACAAACTAGAACTTCACTTGTTAAGAGTCCAAATGACTTCAGCTTCTCCCTTTGAAGTTTTATGGGGGAATTTTCCCATTTTCAGGCCAGTCCAAGGGAAATGGAGGTTTGCATGCTTGTTCTTGTCAAATGGCCACCAAGTGGGGCTGTGTTATAAGAACTTTAAGACTACCCTCAATAAGTTAATCTCTTCCCAAAGGGGCCATATATCTAGAAACACGGCAGAACTTTCCCATTTGGTGTCCAGAAGCCATCTGGGTGCTATGAATGGCTGCTTATAAATCCACCCAGCATTTAAACTGACATTCAAAAATGTTAGCTATTGATTTATAAGCTTCATGCAGTGACTCTCTTCCCTCATGTGGCTCTCAGGAGCGTAGGCTCCCCATCTCCAGCTCAGACTGGCTGCCAGTGAGGACAGATTAGCCCAGCCAGAGTTTACTTAACAAAGTAGAGAGCTTCCCCAGCCAACTCCAGTTACAGGGAAGAAGTTTCAAAACACAGACCATTAACGTTCATGAGTCTTAATTTCCAGACACCCTTCCAGCCCTCCTCCTTAGCCTCAGGTTTGTAGAATTCAGCTCTGCGTTGCATAGCCTACAATTGTCCCTATAAACTTGCCTTTATTTGATTTCATTTGCAGAGGGTCAGACAGTAAATTTAACCATGTAATGTATAATTAGGTCATGTCTAGATTAGTGAGAAAATGTGATAATTTTTTCTGGTCTTGCTGTAAATGAAAACCCCATTGCCCTGATACAGAGGACAATGCCAATAGAGAATAACAGCCTTTGGCTATCACCTCAGATAGGTCTCCATTTCTCGCGTGAATCTTGGCCATGCTCTCCAGCCAGGTCCTCCGTAGCTCCGGGGTGCTTGCATAGGAGTTTGCCAGGCTGTATTGGAGGTCCACCAGCATCTCGGGGTCCTTCTCATGCTCCTTCATCTGAGCTGTGGCCATCAAAACAGTCCTTATGCGTTTAGTCAGATCTTTCACCTCTGTTGGGAAATTGCTGTTCTTTGGAACAAAGAGAGCTGGAGTCATTACCTGCTTAGCATTCAGAAGTTAGGCTGTTAATTATGACTTGGCATCACAGTTCGATGCATCCTATATATTGTTCATAAACATATACATGCATCCTTTGCATTGCAAGTGTGATTATTATAGGCATTCAAAGATAAGAATGGCAGTAGGCTCCATTTTTTTGTTTTTGAGCTCACCTTCTTCTAGTAATTGTATCCCGATTGAGTTTGAGATGCTCCCCTCTCTGGCTCATGTGCATGTGATTTGAAGGTGTCTACTTCATTCCCTAGCAACAGGGGTAGCCCATGATACTGGCTTGGCCAATCATATTCTTTGGTTCCCCCCAGGGCACAGTGATTGGTTTAGGGATGAGCGTATGACACAAGGCTGGATGAAAGAGATTCAGTTCTGGGACTTTAATTGGTACTATGGGACAAGTGCTTTTTCCACTCAAGGAAAACTACCAGTTTGTCCTTAGAATTTTTGAAAGAATGAACTAATTGGGAGAGCCTTCTGGTTAATGGAATAAACAAAGAGGAAAGCTGAACTGAGAAGAGGCAGATGGGCAAAAATAGAGACAGTAGGAGGAGGGCATTTGAAAACATTATTTTGATCCCTGGGTTTAGCCATGGTTGAAGTCAGGCTCTACACATAGGCTTTTCAGTATCCTGACTAAAGGAGCAGTCTTCAGAAAGTTAAAAAAAAAGAAAAGGTAAATTTGGCCAAGAATGAAATTATGAATCACTGGATTTCTGAATATTTGTGGTAAGTTTCCTTGTTACCCACTATTCAACCACACATCTTGGAAATTCTACTTAACAGATTATATTCTGAACGTATTAGAGCTGATTATCAGTTCAAACAAGCAAACTTAATGTAATGATTCAAAATCTCAATATACAAAATTTGTGTTTTTTTAAAATGATTTAGATATCTCACAAAAACAATCCTGTTTATTCCTAATTGTTTTAAAAGCCCACAAAACACTTCTTACTTTCATTTGTTTGTCTCCATTAGCAAAATTATTGGTAATCGCGAGGGAATGTTGAAACCGAGAGCCTCCAATCCCAGCATCAGCTATTAACTGACTTACAGCTTTGATGAGCTGAAAAAGAAGAGAAAAATGGAATTGCAAAAGTAACTTGGAAATGGGAATTATAAAGAAATCCACTGGATTAGAGGGATGTCTCATTAATTTTCCTTGTAAACCCAATGAATGACATCTTTATGTATTAATTTTTAGAAGGCTACATAATACTGGACTTTTCTTATACGTGTAAATACTTAAGGAAGGTTACAAGAATCTTAGGATGCCTTGATGGAAGAAATTTATGCATTTTGGATCCCATGGGATCCAGAATCCTAGAGATAGACAAGGTTTCCTAAGTGGTGTGTCTGTATATTCTATTCTCTGGCAGAAGAAGGAAATAGTCCAGGTGAAGTTATAGGCTTTGCTGATTTTCTGCCCAGCTGCCCTTTACCCATGAGTCAGAACTGAGAGTGATGGCAACCTCAAGGGCAAAATCTGATGGAGGAGTTGGTGATTGGCCACTTGGCAGAGGATGGCAGGCTTTTATCAACTCTGAAACAGAGGCGTGGCTTGAACAAGCAGCAGCAATAATGATAATTCGCAGCACTTACTTGTAAGTGGGATCGGACAATTGACTTCTGCTTGTTGAATTCAAAATTCTTCCTCATGAAAAAGTAGAGAAGCGCCGATGCTTCTGTCTGGGTGGACCGCGACCTGTGGTTACAGCATTTTAGGACTTCGTAGCAGAATGATCCACACAGGTCAGCAGGCCCTTGAAAGAATGCTGAAGGAAACTATGGAAATGGAAACACCGGTGAAGTCAGCCCCTTTCCTTCCCTGCACTCCATTCACTCTGGTATTTTAAAATTCTTTGGAATGAAATCCTTCGTTCTTTTCTTTTAATGCAGTCTTTCCTTCTCTTTGCAAGTGGAAGAGACTATTATTTATTAAAATCTACATTAGTATTCCTCCTTTTTTTCCTAGAAATAGTCATTCTCTATGTTGGAAGTATCCTGTGCATAAATAACTAATGATAACTCAAAAGAACTGAGTGAGGACTTTAAAGTGTTTTCTATTGTAAACCAATAGGGGCCCACCAAGGTCATGGCTGTGGCTGCTCTAAGGTGGAACCTTTAACTTGGCATGAATGGGACATCACATTTCATGGTGTGCATTTCCTCTGATGCTGCCATAAACACTGAGAACCCAAAGAATGGATGACCAGATGTTACTTTTATTCCCTTTGAAGAGCCAAGCAGGTAGGCTATCAAGGATGTGAGGTTATCTTGAGACCACGAATCAAGGAGTTTAATAAAACCAAATAAAGAGTCTCTACTAAAACCAAATATACCAAAAGAAAACATACCTTCCCTCCATATTAGAAGATGGGAGGATTAACCTACATTTGTTACCATCCTGGCATTGGAGCTGAGGTGCCCTTACCTTGCATACAAACAGTCTCAAGGAGGCAAACACGTGCCTCAGTGCTGCAGCTGACTGGTTGACTTGGAAAAAGAGCATGTAGGTATCGAAGACTCGTTTCATCAATGAATTCTGACACTCAGATTGTTGGAGTTGTCTCTGGAAATTTAATGCAGAAGTTACTTAGGAGGAGGAAAAGGACCTGAATTCTTGCAAAAGTATTTATCGTATACCTACATGGTGGGAGACACAATTCTGGGTGTTGGAAGTAAAGTGCTGAGTAAGAAGAGAAAAGTCTATGTTCCTGGTGAAACTGACATAGCCGTGATGGAAAAAAACCTACTAAATAAGAAAATAGAGTAGAGCAGTTGCTTTGGGGTAGGGTTCTACTTTAGATAGCGTGGTTAGGTAAGACATCCCTAATGGATGAATGGGAGGGCTGACAAGGCGGGAGATGAGCCAGGGACAGGAGTTGGAAAGGAGTTGTGATTTCAGGTCGAGAAAAAAGATCAGAGAGGCATGAGCATGGTGAGTGGGCTGGGTCATGAGAGAGGTAGGAGATATGGGCACAGATAGGCAGGTCATCATAGACATTTGTAAAGCCTGTAATATATATAAAATTTGAGTGATAGTTCTACTGAGCAATAAAAAATTAAAATACGGTGATTGCTTTTTCTATTACCAGGCTGGCCTTTCACATGCAGGGATTTCCTGGTGTACTCATTCTGTTTGGTGTAGACTTTATTCAACACATCAAACTTTTCATAGTTCAAATCTTAACATCTGTAAAATCATTGAGCGCAGCTAATGTTTTTTTTTTTTTTTTTTAATTTTATTTATTATTTTTAGAGAGAGGCAGAGAGGGGGAGAGACCGATGTACGGTTACCTTTCACCTGCCTCCAGCAGGTGACCTGGCTGGAGACCTGACTTGCAACCTGGTTATGTGCCCTGGCTGGGGAATCGAACCAGCGACTTTTGGGTTCACAGGCTGGCACCTTATCCACTGAGCCACCAGCCAGGGCGACTGAGCCACCAGCCAGGGCAAATGTTTTTTAATAGCTTTACTGAGATTTAATTAACATGCAATTTCCATAGTTAGCATTTATATAATTCTATATAAATGGAATTATACAGTATGTACTGTTTTGTTTGGTTTCTTTCACAGAGCGTAACTGAACTGTATTGAGTATGTGAACATAACATCATTTTTAAGTCATTCATCTGTTGATGTACATTTAGGTTGTTTTCAGCATTTAGTTATTAAAAATAAAGTTTCCATGAATATTTGAGCACAAAAGTTTGTGTGGACAAATGCTTTTATTTCTTCTGGGTAAATTCCTAGTACAAGAATGGTGGGTCACATGACTGATGTATGTTTACCTTTTTGTACTGACATACTATTTTCCAAAGTGTTCATACCATCTTGCATTTCCCCTGTTAGTGAATGAGAGGTCCAGTTTCTCCATCTTGGCCAAAGTTTGGTATGCTGGGTTTTTTAAACTTTAGCCATTCTAATAGTATTCAGAGGCATGATTTCACTAAAGACGTATCAACTGAGCAGTATTCAACTTCTGATAAAATATGAATCTCATCTTTAAAATGTTTTCCATTAACACTTTGGTTGATTTACATAAGGTTAAATGATTTCATGAAATATTTTAATGCATGCTCTTGGCATCACAAGACTTTTATACTTTGTATCTTATCATGTTGCAGAAGAGGTTATGATCACACTCACCTGGTGAATCTGAGTGAAGAGAGACAGCAGGTCTAAAATAGTCAGGCAAACCTCTGTAGCTATATTGGCCTCTGTGTCCACATGGTGCACGATGTCTATTTCATTGGAGTTGCCTAAAAATACAAAGTAAAACATGCATATAAAAACCTAAGGCAAATCTTTGTGCCCTATAGAGGAATTTCTTCTGTTATTACATATTCAGTATTTACTGGTGTTTTAAGGAATAATTCATGAAAGTGCTTTTGTTTACTCAACTTTCTTACTGGCTGAATCAAAAACACTAGACAGAGTCTTTAGTAGATTCTGCAGACGAAATGTTTGTCTCTCCCCAAATTCACATGTTGGTGTGAATTCCAGTGTGATGGTATTTGGAGGTGAGATCTTTGAGAGGTAATTAGATAATGACAGTGAAGCCCTCATGAATGAAATTAGTCCCTTATAGGAAGAAACACTAGAAGCCCTGGCTGGTGGCACAATGGATAAGGCGCCAGCCTGCGAACCCAAAGGTCACTGGTCCCCAGCCAGGGCAACATAACCAGGTTGCAGGTCAGGTCTCCAGCCAGGTCCGTAGCTGGAGGCAGGAGAAAAGCAACCATACATTAATGTTTCTCTCCCTCTCTGCCTCTCTCCCTTCCTTTCTCTCTAAGATAATGAATAAAGTCTTTAAAAAATGAAGAAGAAACACTGGAAAGATCACCATTTTTCACCATTTTCTCTCCATCATGTAAGGACATAGCAAAAAACGCAGCCCAGCCACCTGCATACCAGGAGGTAGGTTCCCACCAGACATTAAACCTGCTGGCACTATGGCCTAGGACTTCCCAGTCTCTAGGACTCTGAGAAATAAATGTTGTTTAAGTCACCCAGTCTATGGTGCCTTGCAGCTGTTTGAACTAGGACAGTGCATGTTCTCTTTTACCTCCAAAGACCAGAGTGCTCTATTTACATTCCTTCTTACATTTTTTCCACTAATTCAGTCATTGACAGACTCATATTTCTTCCATAGTTAGTGCGGGTCAAGTTTTAGGCTCCTAGGCGAAGAGACCAAATGCACAGTCTCGGAGGACTATCTGCATTCATAGCCTCCTCAGAAAGTCGTTAAATATATTTATGCCCTCACACCAGGCACTGTGGTCACATGTTCACCATCACTAACTTTTACATGATACAAACCCCTAGTTTTGTTTTTCCCTCATTCACAAACTGAAATGTGTGCACCACCGGACTCAAGATGCCATGCGTACTATTTCTAGGCCATGGACAATGTTTTCCTCTTCCCACAGAGCAGACAATAAATAATCTGATTGAGAGAGGACTGCACAACCCTCATAATACCAAATGCCATTTTTTTTCAGGGGATCTGCACTAAGCATGTGATACTGAGAGTTTTGCTTTTTCCCTTTGTTCCTCATAAGAACACTGCACAATTTTAAGCACGCCATGTGGAGTGCCTCCCCTAAGAACACTCCCCCAGCTGCGGCAAGTCTGAAAAACAGTGGCATCAGCAGCACAACAAACACTTTTTATGTTCAAAGCATTGGAATGCATTTCATGTCCTACAGATGTCTCGAGAAAAACTGACAATCATCTGTTCTTATTATTTCTGATTCACTTACTGGTCATGGTATTGTCCAGCATCTGTAACAGTTTGGGGTTAGAAAGTGCATTTTTCCCTCGAATTATAGGTAAAGTTTGTGATCTGTGCTGCTTATGTCCTTCATGACTGGAATTGGTGTTCATCCTGAAAGTTAAATGAGAAGAAACAGTTAAAGTAATAGGGATGCGATATTCAAATGTTCATTCAGATTTTCTAGATTGAGTCAAATAGAAAACAAAAATTTTTTGGAATTGAGACCTTTTATTAAAAATATTAATTAAATGAGACATGAGAAATTTAATTACAAAATGAGACATTATGTAAACCAAAAGAAAAGCTCAGAAAGATAAGAGATACTGAAATATCATAGAATAATAATGAATTTAAGTCTGCATAAGCATGTTCATTAGTATTTAATGAATCATGGGATTCCATGGATGTTAAGTCAACATCCTGGTCAACCAGGAAGGCAGAGTGGCAGACATTAAAAATGCACTACAATGATGGATAGTTCAATTATGTGAATTTTTTTTTTAGGAGGCAAAATGTAAAATAGTAAAATCTAGTCCAAAACAACTCTTGATTTCCTAGATGTTTGTATCTGAAAATGCTTCATGTTTTGTCTTTCCATTTGTGTTATGTCCTCAGGGGCCTGACCCATGGTCCTTGTGGGGCTTGGAGAGTTGAGGGGGGCCCTGGGGGACTCCTTTTCCAGGGCAATGGCCATGACCTGCAATGGCTCTCATTCAGTGCTTCCTTGGCATTGGCAGCTAGAGGAATAAGCCAATGACTCCTTGGCACTTCGGGCTAGGGAAATGAGCCAGTGTTACCATGGTAGTAGGGACACTTCCTGTTCTCCATTATCATTTAGACCATCATTTGGCCAATGTTAATAGATTATTCCATTGAGGACAGCAGCCAATAGGAGGTACCCTAAAGGGTCAGTCCTGAAAAAGAGGCCATAGTTTTCTCTTTGTCATACTCCTCAGCTACTCTAGATGAGCCAGGGTCCCAGGAGTTCTGATTTTGGCTTTTAGTGGTCAGAGAAGCGTGTATCATTCCTGAGCTACAAGGAATAATGGGATCTGGGATGTAGGACTTAGGCCCCTGGGGCTGGAACACTTCAAGTTTTGAGTCTGCTTCTGGCTTGAATTCCTAGAGAACAAGCCCTGGTTTCTAGGACAGGAGAGGCACAAGTGGTCAGGATCTGTCCAGAAGGTTCAGGAAGGACCCGTCTAACATCTATAAACTGCAGTGACCTCAGGTTGGTTATTATTGCCATTAAATGGAAAATGTAATTATTTATAGTCCTCTATTTTATTACCACTCTCTAAACATGACCATTACACTTTTTTCATTTAGTTTCTCACAAAGGGGCAATTTCAAGGGATCCCCATAGACAGACTGGCAAAATCTGCTGGCTATATATTACTTCCATATTTCTTTCTAAAACTCTTTCTAAACTATAGACATTTTAAAACATTACATATTATTATGATACCATTGGGAAGATAAAAATCAAAATGGAAAAAATTTTAGCAGAGACTTCTTGTTTAGTAGGTGCTGAGGAGCTTTAAGGTAGGATTTCAAGCCAAATGTTTTGCATAGAATAGGTTGATGAAGAATGGCTCCAGGTCCTACATGCTAGTGGGATCCGGCTAATGACAAGGAAATGCAGAGTGAGCTTATGGGGTCATCCATACTTCCTCATTGCCTATTACCCTTTAAAAAACTATTTCGACTCTAAGAACACTGCTAAAACACTGAACTTGCTAAAAAAATAAGGGTGGTATATGACTCCGCATGTTATTCTGTCACTGGGAGATTAGCAAATATTAAATGAGGCATTTATTGAAATTATGCCTTCTCAGGTTCAATTACATTAAGATAGTCATTAATCTTTATTCTATGCAAGGCATTGTGCTCTGGGTACATGTAACTATGTAATTATTTTTCCCTCTGAAGTTTTTACTAGTGGGGTGATAGGGAAGAACCTAAAAAGTTTCTTTGGAGAAACATAGTTGAATTCTGCATTTGGTTTCAAATACACATACACACACATGCACGCACGTGCGTGCACACACACATGTATTCACCCCCCCCCCCCACATATGCATATACATACACAAATATACATGGACAATGTAATTGAAAATATCAAGCCAGTGCGATGTTACCATTGTGACAAGAGGCCTGATGTCTGGTAGGAAGGACTGGCTCCTTTGAGAGTTCCATTGTTCTGGGTGGACTGCACAAATTTAAAAGCAGCAGCGATTTTTCTGCAAGGAAAACCGACGTTTTAATCGTAGCTCTGGATTTGTAATTGATATGGAAATAAAGGATGGCAACTGACAAATTCACGTGCTGTGAACAATAAAATCACATTGCCTTCTGGAGATGGAGAACTGGGGGTTTGGCAAAGGCGCTGCGGGCTGTGTTGGTGCTTGAGAAAAGAGAAAAGAATGGCAGCACGGAGTTCTCCTTAGTCATTTTTCTTCTGCATTTACTTGAAATATTTTCTCAAATTGGTAGCTTCCACGTTTTATCCCTATACGAGTGGATACGTTTGTTCAAAGATACATGAAAGGTGGTTTTCTTTTAGAAATGCGTGTTTTGTGTTTTTCTACCTCTAGGGCTTTATGCTATGGGAACAGGGCAACCGTCAAACGCCTAATATGAGGTCATCCTTACAATCCTTACTTGCATTTTAAGATTTCTAACATATATCTGTAAGCCTAATTTGATGCACTAATATATGTCATAATTCTTTCTGAAAAAACCAGACTAACTTACTGGAACTTAAACTTATTACCTTATTATATTGCGTTTTCCTAGGTACCTGAAATTTTGAAGACAGACTCTAGAAAGGAAAAAAAAAAAGTCATATTCAAATTATTTGCCTTTTTATGTATGTAAACTGTTCACTTCAATACAGTAAAAGAGAAATATTAAATTTTCTTTAAATATTTTATACAATTATGGATAGCTAATTCAGCATATAGATACTTGAAATGCAGAGTGGTTACTGAACTATATAGAAGATTTCAGGAAAAAAAGGGTTAACCAGTCAGCCCTATAACTTACTCCAAGATGCTGAAGAAGTCAGACACCTCAGGACTGGGTGCTCTTTGCCAATAAGCAATGAGAGTCTCTGAAAGGAAACACCACACAGCATGAAGCTCTTTGAAATGTCAAGTGTTATTCTTTAAATTTTTTTTTTTTAATTTTAAAGAGCTCTCTTTACCCTCAGAAATATTCTTCATAATATGAAGAAAGCACATAAGAAGACTCCTGGTTTCCGCTTGATCTAACTTGTCAAATCGAAGCGTTGATCCTATCAAAGACAAGGGTCTTGGGATCTAGGAATCAAAGAACCAATAAGGATTGAGTTAAGAAGAAGAGATTTCTGAGTCCTGATCTGCTGAGTAAGGTGGAGAGGGAGGTCCTACCTTTTCACAGTTGTCAGTCTTCTCACTGCTCTTCTCATTGGTACTTGGGTTGGAGTCAAGACTTGCTAGGGATGCTCTGGAATCAGCATGGTTTACTGTAGAAATAGCTATTGATGAAAATGCTGTAAACACAAGCCATAGCACACGGATGATAATGAGATGGGCACAGATGTTAAAAAAAAAAACCCAAAAAACAAAACAGAACGGAAGAAAAGAAAGCTAAAATGATGAGCTAAAAAGATGTTGCTCATTGAGCAGTGTTGTGAAAGCTTGACATTACAGAGTCTGGGGTTGGCATTGGAGAGAGGCGACATTTTATGTATTAGTACAATGGCCATGCCAGCATTAAGGTTTAGAAAACTTTAGACCATGATAAATGAAAATACAGTAGAGCTTATTCCTTTGATGTCTTAAAAAGCTTTTTAAAAAAGTTTGTTTAAAAAATACTTTAATAAAAATTCAGAAGGATGCTTTTGGGGAGGAAGCTTTTAGTTTCTGACAGTTTATAAGAAATCAGGATGACATTTCCGAAATAGTTCTAAAAGTACTCTTTGAAGTTGAGAGGTTACTATATGTATATTAAAAGGCTGTGTGCAATGAAAACGTAAACATTGCTCCCAGGATGAAGTGCAATTGGATAAAATCTGAGTAGATTACTCCTTGAGCCAAGTAACAATGACAGTTAAGTAGAAAAGGTGTTCCAAGAAATATGTAAAAAGATTCTTCAGCAATATAAATGTAGAACACCTTGTCATATAAGTTATGTGTAATGGATTATGGAGTGGCCGAAAAGCACAATGATATATACAATGTAAAGATGGGTGACTGTTAAACACAAGTGTCCTTAGAAGGTCCCAAGTACCTGCTATGGAATTTAAAACATCTCTAGAAAATGATGTATCCACAGAGTTTGCATGTTTCATGGTTGACTGGCTGTGAAGTCCTCCACTGGGGCTGAGGTCATCTCTAGACCCCTGTATTCAAAGCATAGAATGAATGAATAGAAATCATTAGATTTCAACATTAGAAACCCACAAATGCCTTTTTCATTATGTTTTCAATGAAATGAAATTTAATTTGATCTTTTATATTCCAACAAAGGTCTTCTGCTAAAGCATGCAGTGAAAATGAATATAGTCAAAACCAAACTTTTGGTCCCAACTTGGTTTTGTGTGGGATTAAAAAAATTTATAATATAAACACTATTTTTTAAGTATAGGCTGAAATGGTTATATTCATGAATGTTATATAATATAGATAACAATTATTATCATAGGTTATCTTATATATATTACAATTACTAAAAACTGGGTTTTAAATATTTATTATGTACTGGTTTTTATGATAAATGTTTTCTATTACACGATTTAATCCTCATAAGAAACCTGTGATGGAGGTATTTTTATCCTATTTTACAAGTAAGAATTAGGTTGGATAATTTACCTAATATCATATAGATAGTAACCAACACTGCAGGGATTTGATTCCTAAGGCACAGCACCTAACTTCTAGAGGGTACTATCTTGTATAGTTGCTGGTTTCAGCAGTGCATTAATTCATCTGGTCATCTGGCATTTGCGCACAGGTAACGGTCCCCAGACAGTTGTTGTGCAGTCACTATGATGGCTCAGAGGAGGAAGGATGACAGACCCCTCCTGACCTGTGACTGTAATAGCAATTCAGGCACTTGGTTCTAAGACCACCAGGTGGTCATCAAGCTGATGCAGAAAGGTGATGGGAAAGGAATAAATATACTGAGGGTGGGGCCATGAGTGCAACAGAGGCACTTGGTAAAAGCTGGAGAGAACTGGAACATGCCACAGAGAACAGAGGAGAAATGGGAACAAAATGCTGGACAGCTGGGCCAGGTAGAAGGCTCCAGGGACCCATCTCCTGACACTTCAGTGACCAATCTAGCGATACTGATACGAATGTCTCAGAAATTTCTTGCAAGAAGTGCTGTTTAATTCGTAGTTGCTCACATTTGGACAGAAGTAGTATTCAGGGCAGAAATATTAAAAAAGGCCAAGTTTTTATTCAGACAGACATTGGAAATAATAGTATGCCCACTTGCCTGGTTCGATGTATTGGCAGTAAAAGGATACAGGTCCTTGAGGTAAATCCTTGGCATGTTGTCCAGAAGCATGCCATAGAGGGGCATGTATAGGCTGGCTATCTGCGCCTGCTTTTTCTAGGTGAAGAGGGAGCCAAAAGAAATGATCCCCATGAAAATCGATAGCCTCTTAGGTTTGATTACACATTTAATGCAGTGTGCCATTAAGTGGTGTTTAGGGAAGGAAGAAAGGAAGACCACTTACTGGTTCTCGGTATCGATCATCGAATGAATGCTTAGCCATTAGGTTTTTTAGGACAGCTAAAGCTAAGTGCCTGATGTCTTGGTCTTCCTGCAGCGCAAACCCGACTTCTCGGAGCAGAATCCCGATTAGGAAGTGCTTGCGGCAGAATTCATTCGTGACCGAATATTCGGGCATATCTTTGTGACAACAAGTAAAGAGCGCGTGTTACTGAACAGCAAAGGATCACTTTATAATTGAGGCAGATTTAGTAAGCAACTGTCCACTGCTTTCACTACCAGGGGGATGTGGTCATACAGTCTTGCCACAAACATGAGAAATTTGAGGGAGGAGCATTCTGTAAAACAGAGGGCTTTGTGTACATGCTAATACAAATAATGCATGATGCCAAATACCCGGTCCCATGAAGATGGCATATCTGCATTATTAGAGTTGAGAGAGAAAACCTATTTTCTGTCTGAGGGAATCAGGAAATGTTCAACTGGAGGCGTAGTGTGTTGAAGTGGGCCACTGAAGGTGCTTAAGAATTGCAGGTGCAGAGTTGTGGGAGAGCTGGAGGTAGCAGGGGGAGAAGAAGAAGACATTGGGAGGAGAAGATACAGGGTTTCAATGGCAGTTATGTGGGGAACACAGGATTGGGGCACAGCAAGCCCAGCCCCCAGAAGAGGAGTGGTGAGAATTCAGATATGAGTCATGGATTGGGGCTAGATGATGAGAAACTTAAGTACAAATACTCAGTAGGCATTTTGGTTTCTTGGCTATCTGTGCTTCTGTAGAAATTCTATTTGCATTTCTGTAGAGATGGTAAGTTACGAAGGGCTTTGAGATCAGTGGCCTAATCAGACCTGTGCTTTATTGATTTACTAATACAGTGCTGGTGGCTGGATGTAAATAAATTAGGCTGTAGGGAGACATGAAGTAAGGGATATAATACAAAAGGTTGTAGCAGTAATGGAGGGAGGAGAGAAGTTAGATGGACTGGGTTAGTAGACTGAAGTAGAAGAAGTAGTATCAGCAGGACAAGTTGAAGGAGATGAAGGAGCAAGGAGATAAGAAAACCAAGGAAGACTGCAAAATGTTGAGCCTGAATTACCAGGAAGGGAGTGTAAAATTTCCAGAAATAATACATTTATGCAGAATTGTCCAATGTGCTTTCTAAATGTAACTATTAATAATAAGACTAACACCCACTTATAGAACATGCACTGTGTGCCAACACCAGGCTAAGCACTTTAGGAGAATTATCTTATTTAATTTTTAGGACACCCAGCAAGTTAGTTATGATTAGTATAATGCACCATTGGAACATTCCAGTTATATTCAATTTATATAATATTAATAATCTCAATCTTGAAAACACAACCCAAACCAGGTTGTGGTTTATTGAAAGAAATATACAAAGCTAGTTACATTGAAAAAAGCATGCTATTATATATAGCTAAGAATTTTACTTAAGATAAACTCGAAAGAAATTTCAGTTATTTTGGGAAATTAAAAAAAATAAACTCTAGAGAATAAAATATGAAAGAATTCAAATGAGGAATCACTTAATTATCTGTGACTAGAGAAAAGTTCAGACATTTTTTTTTTGCTTATTTTGCTTATATACTATTAAATATATGGTAATTTATTAGCATCTGGAAACTGGAAATTTATAGTATCTATACTCATCAATGTTATTGTACTATGATGCTTAGGTAATATCACATAAAATTCCTTTATTTACCTGATGCATGCAACTCTTGAGTTGATTCTGAAGGTGTCAAAGGATCTGGATTTAATATAAATAAATAAAAATTTCATATGCATCTATACTTAAATACATACTATGTTCATGAAATATGCGTAATGTATACTGAAAAATTAAAATATATTGTTCTAAAATGTGAGCCACTTCAATAAAACTTGGTTTTTCAAGATAAATGCCTTAGGTTTGTTTCATTAAAAAGAATGTCACGAACAGAATTATTTTAATTCTTAGCCTTCTGTTTGAGAACCTCCTTTTCCATCAGAAATATGCTTGCTATGAAATATATATTTTCATGTTCACTGTTGATAATATCAACTCCATGAAGAGACAATCAGACCTTTTTTCTGAGCTACTGATCAATAGGAAACAACTGGAGTCAAAATGACATGAAACAGGTTGGATTCTCTCAAGACTCTTAACCAGCTGGCCAACCTAAAAATAACCTGGCACCAGTTTATAGAACAAAAACAAATACAAAACAAAAGTATAAAAATTTCATTATTCAAAGTTGCATTTCTATACTTTTTTCTATGAAGGCATTTAGATTAAATGTACTTAAAAATTAGAAAAAGAATGGAACAGTGTAGGTAGTTTATATTTAAGATAAAAATGATACAAGTTTTAGAGGCTGGATAATGTACTTTACTCTCTCCCTTCCAAAAAATATTAGTGCCAGCTATAATAGGTGTAAGGAGACTCTTTATCATCCTACTTTGTGCTTTCTATGAACATAAAAAATGCACCTTATGAATAATGTACTCACTGCTTAGAAGTAAAGTATTTTAGGGTAAAGGAGGCCAACAATACAGGGTGGGGCAAAAGCAGGCTTACAAAAAATAATACAATAATTAATAAATAATAATATAAGAATAAACTGTGTTTCATGTACTCACAACTGCAAATCTACTTATAACCCACCCTGTATAATGATGGAAGGAGATCTGACTTTGTTTGGGTGGTAAATTTACAAATGAAATTCATTACTTTTATTAACCAACTGTCACCCCAGCAAATTTAATAACATTAAAATTTTCAAGAGTTCCCAAATCATTTTAGTAATTTCTTTGCACCTTGATGTTTGATGAGTGTCTGATATTTATGTGGCTGATGATCATTGTCTACCATGGTCATGCTAATGTATGATTACAGTAGAGAATGAGCAACATACGTGTATGTACCAAATGTAATACATGAAAATAATTTCTGTAGACCATTTATTTATGCCATAGTAGGCAGAGTAAATAAAAGGTGGAGCCCAGTTCTTACCTGCACACCCACCCTGTGCCCTTCTGACCCAGAGATATCAATAATTTATAATGCTGTCTACCCACCTGCCTTTCTTCCATCCAAGGTATTAGTTTCTTCATCTTAAACTCATTTTGAGGAATTGTATTTTAACATAATTACACACATTAACTGATCATTCTAAATGAATTTATTCTCACAAAGTATAACTTTCTCTCCATGTAACTTCATCATCAAAATTAAAGGAAACCTGCCCCTGGGAGCACTATGGTGAAAGACACTATGGCTCTAGGTTAACATTCTTTGATCTACAATCACCAATTTACAAAATTTCTTCACCTTCTCTTTAAGGAGAAAGGAGACTTATAGAGCTGTCTGTATTCATCATCACAGGCTGATGATTTCTTTTGCATTTTAGAATCTCATTCTCTGGGTCTAATGCCCATGTGACATCTTGGGACAAAGCCGAGGTGAGGAAATAGGAAAGTAATAAATGGACAACCAAACAGACAAATAAAAGTATCTAGTTTGTAGGAGCTGATGAAAACTTGGAATCATTACCTGGTATGTTTGCAGATCTGATGGGGAGACAGAGAGGGATGAAGTGCTCCTGCTGACATACTTCTTGAAGAAAATCAAATTTATACTGGCTTAAGGTCTAAAAAAGAGACAGGCTGAATGACTATTATTCACACACCAAGAAAGTTAGTAGAAACAAAAAAACTGCACTGACTCTTGCAGTGCAAAATGATCTAATTCCTTTTGTGTCATCATTGGCTTATTGTTAAGTTTTAAAAATGTTGTCCCCTTCCAAGTGGTCAATGCAACCAGCCTTCCTATTTCAAGAGATTGGTTAAGTTCTCTGCAGAAAGGAATCTCATTTGTAACCTACCTTACTGACTTCGGCTTATTATTATTTTTTTGCTTCCTTTGGCTTATATTATAGCATGTTTATTTAGAGAAAAATAGTGCCTCACCAAATACACAGGGCCCTAAAACTACACTCAGATGGTAAAACAGGTAGCTGCAGTCAACTCTTGTGATGCAAGGGCCTAAGGAAGACAATGATGCAGACAATCAAAAATGAAAATGAATCTCTTTCCATTGTCATTTGTTCTCAGGATGCAATGCATTCTTCATTCTGCCTCTCCTCAGCTCCCACAAACAGCTCTGTCTTTTCAATAATATTCTGGGTAACACAGTGAGAAGAAATGGAGTCCAGACATGGTCTAAGACATACATGAGCTAAGAATAATCACATAAGCAGGAACATCAGCAAATTCAAAACTACTCTATTTTCACTCGCATGCAAGATAAGTAATCACTTTTTAACATTCAGATGGTATTCATTGTATTCGCTAGTATTAGCTAACAAAATAAAATATAGTATGTTTGTTTAGATATTTTAGAACAATGTTTAATGGCAACTTCGGTCAATAATTTAAATTACTGCAATTTATAAATGACTGTATTTGGCTTAATCCTTTGTACATCAAGATGACTAAGAACATAATTAAATTATATGTTAGTTATTCTTCATTGAGAATCTTCCACTTAGTGTTTGAAAAATTATATAATTTAGGTCTATTGAAATGATATCTAAAGTGATATTCTGCAAATTTTATGCATAACTAGAGTACCAATGAAGAATGTCCTTTCAAATATTATTTATAGAGAGAATTGGATACTCAAAAATGAAATGATATATCATTATGTAACTCTCCTGATCAAAACTGCCAAAAAAAATATTCAGGCTCCAAGCATGGTACAAACATCTATAAGATGACCATTATTTAAGTACTTTTGTTCTTTCTACCTTGGTTATTTCCAATCCCTAGGTAATTTCCCCTTCATGAATTTCCTTCTCAGTAGGTAAAGGTTAATGAGGAACTGTTAATTCAAGTGCCCCATCTTTCTTTTTTAAGAATCAGGCATGTGGCCCAAAGCAGGCTATGTATTCTGGAATGCCAATCCTAAGCAGGGTCCTATCATTTCAGCAGCCGCAGACCTTGGCCAAGTGGTTTCCTCCCTGGGGATTATTCTTGGGCTCAACTCTTTTCTAAGTCTAGTTCTCTAGCTCTCTTCATTGAGGTTCTTCACTCCCAGTATCTTTCTCATAGATTTCCTTTTACTCAAATTAGAGTAAGTTTCTGTTGCTTGCAACCCAAACTACCTCCACTGATATAACTCTGATGGCCGCCCATTGCCAGGATTTTCTCTCTTCAGTGTACACTGCACTGGAGCTCAGCGGTTCTCACACTTGAGTGTGCGTAAGAGTCACCTGAAAGTCTTGATACAGTACAGACTCGACGCAGAGGTGATGCTGCCACACTGGTCTTGGAACCACACTTCGAGAACCACTCTTCTCTAGAGAGGACCGTTCCCTGCCTACCTCTCAGCATAGAACTCCTGTGCTGACCGGGTGACCAACTGTTCATTTGGCATAAGACTGCAGAGTTTCCAGGAGTGGAACTTTAAGGGCTAAAACCAAGACAGTCCTGAGCAAAGTGTTCTGTGAGAACTGCAGCTGACAAGAACTACTCCTTCACGACCCATGAGAAACAGAAGTGAAATGTAAACACTTTCAGTCCACCTTCCCCTGTTCTCCATTAAGGAGGGCTTGGGAAACTTACTAAGGAGATGAACCATTTAAAAGACTATCTCTCATTGGTATAGTGGTTATTATTATTATTATTATTTAATGCAGATAAGAGATAAGTTAATGTTCTAGGCAGAGATAGAGACCAATAAACTTCTTTATAATGCCATAGCCAAGAAAGCAACCACTCTTGCACATGGCTCTTACCTTGAGGTCGCCAGAGGAGAACATGCTGATGTAGTTGTTAACCATCTTAAACACAAAGCCCCTGTCCATAAACGTAAAGCAGCGCTGAGAAAAACACAATTTTAAATGCAAGCATTGTTATTTGAAGGAGCATTAAAGATCTTAGGAAAGATAATGAAATTATTGAGACAAAACAACATTAAGTGTATTGTATCATGTTTTAAAAACCTCTAGACTATGTTTAAGCACTTGTCCACATATGGCAACTAGTTAAAATGTTAGGTGTAGTACACACATCAGAAAGTTACCAACTGATGCTAATCAATTTTCATACAGTCGCTCGGAATTATGCAATTCAGTATGAGAGCCTTTTCCTTTTTGTATAGAAAGTTTTAGCTTTTACTTATCTTTGTTTTTCAAACAGGTACATTTTTATTATTGTTTCACAGTAGTTTGATTTCCATGCTGTATGGCTCTGGGAAGGAACGGGAGGCAGGGATGGGCCAGGAAAACCTTTTAAAACTGCATTGGCCTCCTTCAACACAGTGGCTTTTCTTTAGCAAAGGCAACTTAAATGTAAAGAGTGAAGGGTAAGAGAGCCTGAGATTTCTAGCAGGAAACTGCTCCCTGTCTCTCTTATTTTGTTGTCAAGATCTCTTAGCAATGGAAGCGTTAAATAATAGGTAGTTTTGAAGGAGACAGGCAAGCATTCCAAGTTGGCACAGCACCCACTCTTTCTCCAATTCACCGAAGGCCATGCAACAAGTTCCCAAGCAGCAGTGGCCAAGGACTGCAGTGGAAGAGTATGAAGGAGGAGGCATGGACTGTACAGGGTGGGACAAAAATGGGTTTAACAGTTGTTTAGATGGAAACTAATGCAATAAGTAATAGGTAATAATATAAGGATAAAGTTTATTTTGTGTACTCAGAACTATAAACCTGCTTTCACCCTCCCTTGTATTTACCGATGCATGTCCTGAGGCATTTACAGTAGGTCACGCTGTGAGGGTTATCACTGTGTGGATTTCATGCTTTCATTCACATGTGTGTCAGAATATGTGGGGACATTTCCCACTGCTGCACCACTCAGTATGGAAGGCTTCTTTCTTGTCTTAAAGAGTCTAGGATGGTCCCCAGCAATGGTTTTGCATTTCTTGGGTCTCTCCTCAAGTTTATTCACGAATCCCTTTGCTCATAAAGGACTGGGCATAAAGTCTTGCATTATACAGTCTACTGAGTGGAGAGTCTCCCACTGAGCTCTGCCTGTGCGTCAACAAGAGCTGCTTTCTCAAGCACCATTCTTCTGTTTGTTAGGTCATCTGTCTTTTTGTTTTGTTTCCCCTTTCTATTTTTGTCCTAATCTTTGCAGTGTTTTCAATGTATGTATTCATTTCATAATAGTGTATTGCCTCATGTGTATCTTCCTTTTTCAAAGAAATGTAAGTTCTTTCAATGACTCCTCTCATTTCCTGGAAGGACGGAGGGAGAGGGTGACCACAGGCTCCCATGATGAAGGGTCATAAGGGGAGGAGGGAAGGGGAAGAGGGGCTTTCAAGTCTTTCGCACTCTGCAGTGGCCAGCGGGTGTGTCAGATCCTTCCAGGCTCTCCATTGTACATGAACATGTGCATCAATTAATATTGAGAATATCTCATTTCACGAGCATGGGGGCTTGAATGGAACTGTGATCTCATGTAAACTAACTACCTTAAGGAACCTGGCAACGCTGTTGTTGGCTCTTCTGGTTTCTTCAAGGGCATCTTTGTATTTCCAAATCACGTGATCAGATATGATCATGACAAGACTGTCCAGTTCATTTTGGTAAGATTCAGGAAATCGTTGAGTCCGAGGAAGCTAAGGAGAGAATGGATCATTTCTTTATAACATGGCCTGGGAGATACTAAGCCTGGAAGAAAATAAACTGAAAGACATACTTCATTTTATATGTCAGACAAAGAGCCTTTCTGAAAACTTGAATGTAGTAATAAAATAAAAGACTTCAATGTCATGATTTCCATCTTTTTCATTTCATGTTTCCTTCTATTTTGTCCACTCAAGTTTTCATTGAAAAGTAAATTATTGCATATTAATTGTAAACTATTAAAACAATGTAATGCTTTCTATGACTCCTCTCACATTTTTTCAATTACAGTTTACATACAATATTATATTAGTTTCAGGTGTACAGCATAGTGGTCAGACATTTATATAACTTACTAAGTGATCCCCATAAGTCTAATACCCTGGAACCATATATAGTTATAATATTATTAAGTATATTGCCTCTCACATATTAATTTCCCTCACTTTTCTTTCAGGGAATAAATACTATTAATGGCTTAATGAATGTTATCTTAGATTCTCTTTGACAAATAGTTCTCTATATAGTCAAAAATCAATTACTTTGATTTTTAAACTAGAAATCCCCCAATAAACTATGAGAAATCCACAAATGAATAACTGAATGAGCACACGTATTGGCTTGAAATGTCCTCTAATAAGTAGTGAGTTCCAGCTAGTCTTTTAAAAATTTTTATTTTATTTCAGTTAGATTGAGAGACAACTGACATGACATTGTAAGGTATTTAAAGTGTACATCTTGATATTTTGATTCATATGTGTAGTGTGAAAGCATTTTCCTTATCTGGTCACTTGACACATCCATTGCTCACTTCACATATTTACCTTCTTTTTGTGTAAGAACATTTGTTATTCTCTCAGCAATTTTCATTATCAACAATATCAGCATGTTTCATGTCAGATCTTCAGACTTTATGCATAGCTGCAAATTTGTACCAGCTAGTCTTAACTTTGTGGTCCCAGCATTTGCCATAACGGCACCTGAGTCGAGAGATTTTTGCCACTAGATGGGAAAGGACTTGGCTGTGTGATTACATATGTTCATGGAATAACACTCCATGGGCCACTAAGGACCACCTTTTGGTCCAGAAACCCAGTCACCCCATCTAAACTCCTGCATATGAGGGGAAAGCTCCAAGCAGCTGCAACTTCCCATCTTAGTCTCTACTTTGTGAACTTTAAGAGCCTCTTCCCCTGAGATAGGTAAAGTTCATTCATTGCCACAAGCTGGCTTTAAAATTAGATCCACATTTTTATTATGGATAAAAACACAAAAATCACTGTTAGACTGAGCTACACATTGGTAAAATTCTGAGTACCCAGCCTTGCATGCTGCAGGGTTAAAAACCATTGAAGGAGAAGGGACACATGCAATTGTTTCTCCCCTTTAAAAATCAATGAAAAGACATTGCTAAGGTTTAAAAAGCAAATGAAAATGGAACTACTGACAGCATATTCATGAGTGTAATTGTATTGCCTGTGATCTTACCTGAATTTTATTTGTGTCAATCAAATGTTGTGCCATTGATTTTAGGATAATTGCAAAGAAGAACCAGGAATGCTGTTGGGAAAAGAAAAGACAGTAAGAAATTTGCTATGCTATGGTAAAATAATGTAGTTCTGTTCTTTACAACATGTAATATTATAAAGCATTTATCTTAAAATGTATTCTTTGAAAGTAAATGCATCAGAGCAATTGTATTTTCTCCATTGTGTTAGGATGGTCTTTATCAAAGTCCTGATGGTAAAAGTAGATGGCAAACATCCTAGTTTCTCTGCAATCTTAAAGAATGTTCAAACTAAAATAAGATGCAAGTTCACTTGATGTGGCTAATTAGAGTAGTCTTATGCAATCTTTATTCACAGGTTCTCTATGTTTCATTTATCTCAACAAAACTAAACATTTTAAATATAATATATCATAGTAGGCCCACCCCTAACACTCCCAGGGTTAGAGGCGAGATTAAAAATGGAAGCCTCATGTTGAAGTATCTAAGAGTTCAAAGTCATGCTCACACAGTGTTAAATCAAATATGTTTGACCATCCTACCTTGACAAATATAACTCCATGGCAACTCGGAATTCTGTACTAGAAATTGGGGACCTGAGGAGAAAAGCACCCTAGCCAGTTTGCTCTTGTCTCCCAAGGCTCCGTCCTGCAGTTTCAGGAGCCTGGTACACGTGTGGCTGTCCAGCCTGCACACCCAAGTGCAGTCCACAAACTAGTCCCTCTCCTCCACTTGGTTCCAGTTGCGCTCTGGCATCCAGATTTTCCCTGTGGAGGCTGGACTTAGAAATGAGGTCTAAGCAGGTCCAGGGGTAAGACTGAAGGGCCATGAGGTGGGAGTTCCAGGAATACTGACAGATTCAGAAGGGGTGGGAGGGGCTCCCAGTGGGCATTTCTCTTGGCTACTCTCTACCTTCTCCTACGGGGAGGGGTACAGGTGGAGAGGACCAAAGCACATGCCAGGATTGAGGCCCCCATTTCTTGGTGTAAGGGTAAAAGAGTGATACTTTTCCCAGATGTAAAAATTATATTTTGTGTATATGCAGTTTAAAGAATGAAAGCCCCCATCCTCTCTTTCTCCTCCCCCTCAAACAATTCTGAATTTTGGGCTAGTTATTCCCTTACTTAACTTCGTAATTTAGCTGCCAATATTATGCTTTGAAGCAATATATTTCATTTTGTTTGCCAATGAATTGAAATGGAACCATCCTGTATGCATTCCCCTGTGATTGGCTTTTTTATTCAACAGATTTTGTTTTGAGGTTCTTTTATGTTGAGTCACGAAGCTGAGCATCCCATATTGTTGTGATGTAATGAATCTAATCACAGTTTACTTCATTGCTCTATGGTGGATGGGCATTTAAATTATATCCATTTTTAGGCAGATACAAACCATACTGCTAAGAACTTTTGAGCACATAATCCTAAATCTAGAAGGCTGGCTGAGATGAGGCTTAAGTGCCAAAGAGGCAGCTCTGACTTAATAATTGGTCACTTCTTAGCCCTGGCTGATAGTCAGTGGATAGGCACTGGCCTGTGAACCAAAGGTCACTGGTTCAATTCCCAGTCAGGGCACATAACCAGGTTGCAAGCCAGGTCTCCACCCAGGACCATAGCTGGAGGCAGGTGAAAGGCAACCATACATTGGTGCTTCTCTCCCTTTCTTCCTCCCTCCCTGCCCTTCTCTCTCAAAATCATGAATAAAATCTTTTAAAAAAGGGGGTCACTTCTTAATAGACAATACTTGAAATCAAATTCATGTTGTTGGCTGCATTTAATTCACACAGGAACATTTAAGATCTTTTTTCTCCCATCTTGTCCAAAATGGTATTATTAACCACTTGATTCAGATGATACCACTCTCCCCTCTCAGCATTCTGGCTGCCTCCCCTCTTCACCTCAAGTCCCCGAGAACTAATAAAATGAAATGAAGCCTTTCATCTCTGTCCACATCTGATAATGGAAGAAGCCCCACCTCCTGTATTCCTGCTGGATCCACTTATGCCACATATGAAACCCACCTGCCACATGTCTGGAACACATGGTCTGCCATCAACAAAACCTGCTGAAGATGCAAACTCTCCTTCACACTGTCCTTTCGCCTCCTCCTTTCACTGAACACGTCTGGGCGGGCTGCTTCTCCAGGTGACTGTGGTGCTATCCTCAGCCCACACATCTCTTCTCTGCCCAGCCCTCAGAGTGACCCTTTCAAACTGGGATCAGCTCTAGGCACTCCTCTGCTCAGTTCCTTCCACACAGGTCCCCGCTTCACTCTGAGGGTCAGCCAAAGGCCTTGCCAGGACCCACATGGCCTTCCGCACCTGCCAGTCCTCTGCTGCTTCTCTGACTTCCTCTGGCCACCTTCCCACTTCGCTCACGTGGCTGCAGCTGCCTTGCCCACCCTGTTATCCTTCAGGGGCTTCTAAACTGGCTGCCGCCTTACCACTTGACATAGGCCTCGCCTGCTACCTGTAATGTTCTACTCAAAGCACCCCCGTAAGCTCTCTCACTTCTTTCACATTTTTTATTTTTATTTTCAAGTACTCCTGTCACTGTGAGCTCTGTCCTGACCCTTCTATTTAAAACTGCAAACCTCACCCTGCACTCGGTGCTCCCCATTCCCTCATCTGCTTGAGGTCTTGTTTCCCTCACTACTGCCCACCTTCTAACATACAACTTAATGACCTCTGTTATTGTGTGGTCATTTATTGTCTTTATTTTCCAGGGGAATGTAAGAAGAGATCTTTGTTTTATTCTCTGTTGCACGGGCAGTGCCACAGATAGTGCCTGATGTATGGGAGGCACTAAAAACATGCTTGTTGAATTTACTAAATGAATACACTCAGATGCATGATTGAAACAAATTGCTTGGCTCAGGATAATTTGATTTTAGTGAACTCATGGTGATGCTTATTGATCCTGCCTTCTCTTTCTGGCTACTTACTAATCAATTATCCATCTGTCAAGTCATGATAGATCATTAATTAAGCTGGGAACTAAGTTTGTTCCACATACAATAATATGCATTATATATTATATATTTATGTCTCTTCATAAACTTTTACCATCTCTTCTTCATGTGATTCAACTTTTTTTGGGTCAAAGACTGGCTGTGTCTTGGCTTTCCTCTCTGTTTTCGATATATTCATTAACATATCATCAATACTTTTGTTGGTATATTTCCTCTTACTGTGCCTAAAAAATCTAACAAACTTTATCTTTGCTACACTTAGAATTTTTCTAGTGTTTTGGATAATTCTTCATAGACATTTATTCTGGTTTTGGGCCAAAGGACTTAACTTGGGTCTATTCTACTATTGCAGGTGATCTGTTGACATAGGTTTGTCTTGCTTAATCCTTTTATATGCTATAGTTTCAATATGAAGCTTATACTAGAAACTATAAGAGAAATGATCATGAAAGTCAATGGATCCTATCACCTTTCAGGGGGAAGAGGAACCTCATGGTAACAATGAAAGAATTGTCTTTAAATTCCTTACCTTCAGGACATGCTTGACTGTTGTTGAGTCATTTGATTTCAAAAGACCAGTCACATTTTTGGCTAGTTCCTCATGTATTGTTCTCTCCTTGCATGCCTTGGTCTTGAACACAAACTGAAGAAAATCCAGAAAGAGAAATAAGTCAAATGCTTTAAGAAAACAAAGCTTCGAAAATTATGTACCATGAATAACTCAACTCAAAATTATCTGCTCATGCCAGATTTTGTCATGAAATAAATGAAGGCCCAATGACAAGAGTGGTACACACCTGGTCCTATTTAGGGCTTTGCACAGGTAGGGCCTGGCTCACCTATGCTCTCCTTGGAACTCTTTTTGTAGAAATCAAAAGAAGAGTCAGAGAGCAATTTAGCAAGTTGAAGGAAACATGGAGGGCTTTGACCCACCTACTTAGGACACATTTCCCCTTCTCCTTCCTTCCACTGGTAACAGGTGGCATGGTAGCATTTCTTCATCCTGAAAGGGTAGAGCACCCACTCAAATAGCCAAGTGGGGAAGCAGGTGCCTTCCAGAGACCAGCAGGTGAGCTCCCCACACACCTAGAGTCTACTGTCTCATGCTTAGACACAGCTATCAAAGGGTCATGAACAATGGCCATCACTAAGATAAACATATGCTGCTCACTTTTTTATTTCTCAAAAGATTGGCTTGGGCATGCATTACTGGGTGCATGTAACAGTTTTAGTTTTCAGCAGTTCTTCATCTATTTTAAGAATATCAACATCAGTTTGCCGATGACTGAATTATAATATTTTACTTATGAGTTGGATTTGCCTCAAGGGAGTTCATTTCTTCTAAATATTCACAATTTCAGACTTCATTATAATCGAGAGTGAAGGCAGGCAAGATATTCAAAGCAAAGGCACATTCACATTTGGATCTATAATTATTTGTTTGAACTATATAGCTCATCGACAGTTAAGTCATTGTGATGGGCCTGCCTTCTCCAAGTTCATCCCGGAGGTGAAAGACAAAGCTAAGAGATGTGTGAAACTAGCTAAAATCAAGAGTAATGCAATTTTCCCCCTTCATGGACTATGACTCATGTGAGGGTAATGTCATAACTGCCTAATACCATGCACAGTTATTTAGCCCTAATGGTATTACAACTAGCTCTGAAATATTCTTATATTAAAATTTTGGTTACAACATGTCAGTGCCATGAATTTCTGTAAACCATGGCATTTCCTTAGATTAACTTTAGATGTACGTTTCTGAAACAGACATGGTATGTGTGTGTATGTGTTTTTTGGGTATTGGAGATGGGTGAGTTAGCAGCACTTAGCACCACTGAACTTGAAATGGTGTTTAGTTTATTTCTGAATAACTAGAAATTGCATTGAAGATCAAAGGACATCAAAGCCTGTATAGGTACTAGCTCATCAGTTTACATTATACTCCTAGCTATGGGGCTTAATATCTACTATATATTAAAGAGTAACTTTTCCTACCAAGGGTAAAATAAGTCAGATTCTTTGGTCAATGTCAGGATGTCAACCACATACAATCCTAGGGCAGGAGTCCAATCACAGAATCATAGAGCTGGGTGTTCATCTGGTCCAACCCATTTCACTTCACAGAGGAGAAAAGTGAGGTTCAGACAGACTGACTTCTCAAGTGAACTATTTAACTTGGACTAGAATATAGTTTCTCACCTGCTGGTTTAGTGCTTTCCAGAGTAAAAGTCAGTGGGTTATATTTCTTAGGCTGTATTTGTTTTAGATTTATGAAAATGTGTTATAAAACATGTTTAGAAGTTGTTAGCTTGAAATTCCACAAAAGTGTATTTTTGGATGTGAACCTCTTCGGAGCAACCCAAAGAAGCAGTCTCCTATATTACAAAATCAAATGATCTCATCAGGATATTTCAATCATCTTCGTTAAAAATAAAGACCATCCCAGGATGCACTTCCAATATACCTCTCCAAGTGTCATGGATGGAATCTTGGAGCTGATTTTAAGGTTCTCATAAAATCTAGGCTCTACTGTCATGAAAATGTCTCAACACTAGTGTGTTCTAAATATAATTTTCAGTGAGTCTGTTGGAAAAAGGTGCATGATAGTTGTGTTGAAATGGAGAAGACTTCATGTAATGTGAACTGGAGAACTTTTTTTTTTTTGTCTTAGCCCTTGGATAGTGAAATAGAAAACTGAAGTGAGCATGGAGAGAGTAAAAGTTGTGCAGATTTGTTGAATGTAAATTCATCAATAACCGATACAAGTAAGCAAGGACTCTATCTTCAACAGAGGACAAACTAATAAGGCATTTATAGGTAAATCTGACTTTCTGCAAATCAAAGGTAGATCTTATTAGGTAAAATTAGACCAGAGGGAAATGATATTGAAGTAACTATTTTTGGCAGATGGGCTATTTTAAAAAAAGACACACACTTATTCTTAGGTATTTGGAAAAACATCTAACATTTCTGGAAGGTAGAAAATATATAGATATAAAACTGTAATGAAAAATTTCTCATTAAAATTATTAAAGAAAAACCACAAGTTTCTAGCCCAAAAGACCCCAAATTCTTTTCTAGTCACCTTTCTAGACATGTAAAATACATGGGTACATGTCTATACATATGACTTAGTATAATATATTCTTTTAATTAAAAAGGTCTATGTCTCAAAAAAATCTCATCTATGCATAGAAAAAGATAGAAATTTAGGTTCTCTATGCATCATAAATAAAGTGAACTAAGCTATTCTTATTGATCTCTGCATAGGTTCTTTCTTTTCATTCAAGAAGAGGCAGGAACTATAATGTGCAAACATCATCGCAAGTTCACGGGCATTAATTCACAGGCCAGCTGGAAATGAGACAATAAACTTGACGAAGGACACTGGAAGAAGCAGTGCACAGTTGATGGAATGGACTAAAGATTCATGCTGGAGGATAAAGGGCTTAACATACCAGAAGCAGGTACAAATATACAGTAACTGGGAAAATGAAATAATGCCTGAGAAAACAATAAGAAAAGCTAAGAAAACATTACAGGAGATACACAGAGCATTCAACAAGCCAACAGAAAAAAAATTTCCTTAAATTTACATAGGAATTCCATTCATTGTAATGCTAATTTCTAAAGGTCAGTATTTTAATTTTCATGTCTAGCTCTTTCTTTACTTTTTCTTCCCCTATAAATATTCATTTGCACAAGTACATGGTATTTATACATTTATACATTCAAACAATACATCTAGCCCATCCATGCAATGAGAAGGAATTCTAAGTAGTTAAGAGGAATGCTTGCTATTATAGTGGTGGGCACCATCCAGCCAAAGAGAAAAACTTCCCACTTATTGTAGACAGGAAATGAGACAAGCCACACAGCAGAAGGGTGTATGACCAAGGCCTAAGCAATGATTTCATACCTTAATGTAGGACTGGACGGAGTGGTCCAGCTGCTCCTCATGGCACTTGGCCACAATGTCAGTTAGAACCCTGAAAAAACAAAGCTGTTCAGTGGTCTCTCTGGAGAAGGCAGGACAATAGCATTTGGTTTGTCACTGAAGTTCTTGAAAATTGGGTACTTAAGTGTTCCTCAATAAATGAATGAACCAATTTCAGACTCTTCCTCGTCCTCCCTACTCCCCAATACTGAGTATTTGATATCTATATTACCTGTTAGCCTTTCCAACTTTGAAATCTCTAAACACTACATTAAAGTAATGTATTAGGGCTGCAATATTTCACACTGGGGACTATGTTTGCTCGCATTGTCTTCCTGGAAAAGGGATTGCTTTTAGTACCTGATTAAAATGTAAGATTTTAACCTTTAATTAAATATATATATTTAAAATAGGGCTTCCCTTCCAACTTGGAGACAAACACACACACACACACATACACACACATATATATATGTTTTTGGAAAAAAGTAATTAGGTTGAGATGCATGATATTTTTTTTTCTTTCTTAACTGGGATAGGGTTTCTATTGCAGTGGTAGCATGGTTAGATAGTTTCACATGAACACCTCCAGTTACTCCATGGCTAGAGTTTGGGGATATCTCAGAATTTCAATAGATCTATCAGCTGAAATATTTAGGAATCTTGTCATCACAGACATATACTCATGCTGAAAGGAGCATGCATTGAAGACACTGCTAAGGACATTTAATCTGGGTTTAGATATGGTTGGTTGTGGGACTGTTAGAGCTACTTTTATCTTCCAGGGCTTTAGGGCTGTATTGTAAAAACAAGGCTAAAGACCTTATTCTGAAAAAGGCTAGTAACATGCCTGTGAGTTCAGAAGATACTGGAAACATTTCAATGCCCACGGTAATTTTGTCTGGAATGCTGTGGTTAAATTTTTAAAATAAACATTAGGAATATATGATTCAATAATTAATTCAAAACATGATCTCTATACAGAGGAAATTGTGAGTGCCAAAGTCATCAGATAGGTTAGTAATGTTGAAAGAATGAGTAGGATAGACAAATTTAAAGTGGGAATAGTTGAAGAAAAATGAAATATATATATATATATTTTTACAAAAGAAAAAGTTCTGCTGGGAATATGAAATGGTACAGCCACTGTGGAAGACAATTCAGTATTAAAAAAAAATGACACATGCAACTCTCATACAGCCCAGCAATTAAACTGGGCACTTGTCTCAGTTAAGTGCAAGCTTAGGTTAACCCCAAGTCTACCCCAAAGTAGACACAACCCAGATTCATTCAATAGGTAAATTGTTGAAGAGGTATGGAATTCTTTAACATGGTATGGAGTACAACTCAGGAATAAAAAGAAAGGAACTGTGGATACCTGTAGCAATCTGGATGCTTCTCTAGCGAATTATGCTGAGTGAAGAAAATCGACCCCAAAAGCTTACATACCATCATACTATATCTATACTACAGATACAGTATCTATACTACTATGTATTTGTACTATCTATCTATTTATCAATATAGAGATAGTTATAGATATGTAGGTGAAGAATTGTGCATATACATAATTCTTAACATGAAGTTTTAGAGAAAGAGACAGACTAGTTGTTATCAGGGATAAGGTATGGGGGTAAGGGTGGGAGAGAAGAAATTGTGACTATAAAAGGGCAATGTGAGGGATCCTTGCACTGATGGCATATTCTCTGTCCTCATTCTATCAATGTCAATATTCTGGTAGTGCTATTGTACTACAGTTTTGCAAGATATTGTCTTTGGGATGAACTGGGTAAAAGGAACATGGGATCTGGCTGCTTTCTTTCTTTCTTTCTTTCTCTTTCTTTTTTTTTTTAAAGATTTTATTTATTATTTTCAGAGAGAAGGTCAGGGAGAGAGGAAGAAAGGGTGTGAAACATCAATGTATGGTTGCTTTTCACTTGCCTCCAGCTACTGACCTAGCTGGAGACCTGGCTTGCAACCTGGTTATGTGCCCTGACTGGAAATCGAACCAGCGACCTTTGGGTTCGCAGGCTGGTGCCTTATCCACTGTGCCACCAGCCAGGGCTGGCTGCCATATTTCTTACAACCACATGTGAATCTATAATGATCTCAAAATAAAAAGTTTAAAAATCACAAAGAAAAAGTTAAAACAAAGATCTAATATTTTACTCAAAGGATAACAATAGATGATTCGAATAGATGAATAGAATAACAATAGAGTGAGAAGTACTAAAATTGGAGATATGTGTTCAAACAAAATGCAAGCATACACAATTAGGTGGCCATTCAGTTATAATAAAAGTTTTGTGTAAGTAACCAAAGGTGATAAAATCTCTTCTCCTAAGGCCATATGATGGATACCTGGTCACAGCTGTGCTTATTTCATCTTCCTCATTCTGAACCAAAACCTTGAAGAGTTGATTCAAGATTACAGGCAGAAAACTCATGATTGCATGAATCTTTTCCACATTCAATAAATTCTGTAGCAATGGACAGGAAACAAAAAGGCACTGGTTAAATTGAAAGCTTACTCTGCTGATGATTTTCAGGACTTGAACATGAATACTGTAGGTCCCCTTTATCTGGCTTTTGTCTTCATTGCATTTTGAATGACATGCAGGCACGGGGGCAATGTGGCAATGGTGAAAATTTAAAATATTAATGTAAACTTAACTGGTTTTAATTTTCAATCATTTTTTTATTCTGAAACACTGACCTTTGATTGTTTTTAATCAACAGAACCTATTAAGGAATTATGAAATATAAAATAATTTACTCTCTGATTTGATAAGGCATTTAAAAATCTTCAGTGATAATTATCTCTTAGTTAGCTATTCAGTGAAAATGACAAAGGTCTCTTCTGCCCTCCTACCCCACCCCAGGGAAGGCCATTGAAACTATTTGCATGTCATGGTACCTGACAAGACTGCACAAATTTTGAGGTAGGTGACTGAGACATATCTTTCTCTCTTTTTTGGCACTGTTGGAAAAATGCATTCACATATGGATCCTGAAACAGCAAAAAGAAAAGTGTTTACTTCCTTTTTATTGTGTTTTTTCCCATTACCATTTAGTTCCCTTATGTCCTCCACACCCCCCAGTCACCACACTGTTGTCCATGGCCATGAGTCCTTTTTCCTTGTTTCAATGAGGCAGTTATGGGGCCCTAATTCAATATTGGGTGTCCTTATAATAAATTTGGATACCAGATACATATGTGCATAGAAGAACCACCACGTGAAGACAGAAAGGAGGCCCAGGAAATAGCCAACTCTGCCAGTGCCTTGACCTCAGACTACCAGCCTCCAGAACTGAGAGGAAGTAAATGTCTGTTGTTCAAGCCACTTGGCTTGTGGTACTTTGTTATGGCAGTCCCAGCAGACTACTACACCCTTTAACATTATCTCCTGAAGAGAGGAGCACCTTGGAAATTCTCTAAATTCTGTGCTGAGGGGCCAGAGTTAGGCAATCAGGAAGTGAGATAGAGAATTTGGGTCAAGATACACTTTCTGGGTGTTTTGCTGGTATTTGTCAATTCTAGAAGGGCATCTGTGGTTTGGATTCCCCTCGGATTGGGGTGTGTGTGCATGTGTGTGTGTGTGTATGATATTTTCAGTGTTATTTCATTTATTCCTCTATTCAATAATTATTTATTGAAAGCTGACTCTGCTCCAAGTCCTTGGTAGGTATGGCAGACAGAATGGAGGGTGAGGAAAACTCTTTCCCTCCCTCTGTGGTCCTCCCATAATGCTAGGGAGACAGGCAGGACCCTACAATTTCCACCATACCTATTTGCTCATCATTAGACAAGTGCTCGATGGACACAGGGTGCCATGCGAGTGCAGGACAAGATGACCCAGCATGTCTGCCAGTTCAGGGAACAGGGAAGGCTTGTTTGAGGAAGTGACATTTGAGCTAAGATGTGAATGAAGGATGGGTAGGAGCTGGCCAGGCAATGAGGCGAGGATGGGGATGCAGAGAAGGAGAGGTTGCCCTCCCGAATGGGGAAAGGCTGGCTGTCGAAGGGTCAACCTCAGCAGATGATGGGCCCAGTGCTAGAAACGGTCTTGGCTGTTGGAAAACTGAAGAAAATAATGAACTAATAAAGGACAGCTGTGTTCCCCCAGGCCAATGAGTGTGTGGGCAGAGGAAGTGGCTGCAGAGAAAGGCAAGTTGTGGTGAGTTACAGAGGGATCTGGGAGGCAGATGGAAATGAGGGTACTCTGAGCTACACAAAAGCCAGATTTGGTGGAGAATGACCCTTTTGTGGGACTTGACCAGAGCTGATGGCATCAGAAAAAAATGGGTTTAAAGAGTTAAGGACACAGGATTGGGGAGCCTTGGCTGGGCACTGAGAATTAGACCTAGTTTAGAGGTAAAGGTCCAAAGTCTTTGTTTTAAACATTTCACATTTTGAACACTTGGGTGTTGTCAGTGTAAGCAAACCATCTTCTGAAAAGGAGATGCCCAGATGATAAATACAAGATGATGTATTTATCATCTTGATAAATACACATCTGGTATTTTGGGTGCCTGGAGTTTTATGGATCAGGGTATTCTATTTCCTCCATGAGAGGCACATAATTCTTCCATAAATAGTCTTTCTTTTCAATAATCAGCTCTTCTGGCAACTTGTAGAATGGTGAGTGTCTTCCCATAAATATAGGAGACACTTTATGACTCCATGTGTTGGAGAGGATGCTGACATTTCAGACATCATGCTCACCTGAGTATTCACTGTTGACACAACGAATGTCGATACTTTGAAAAGAGGTTTGCCGCCATCAACCCATTTCACATCACTCCCAGAACCATGCTGCAAAAAAGGGCTTGTTACTGTCACTGTGGCAACTTGAGAGAAAACAAATAAGCAGGTTATTTAGTGAATGTTCATTTGCTATCTTGATCCATCACCTTGCATTACTATGTGGATAGAAAAGAAAAGATGCAAATATGTTTGGAAATATTGGTGAATGAGGCCAATGTGGTACAAAGGGACCAGTGCTAATAGATCACTTCTGTTGGCCCTAAAGTAAGCAAAATATTTAAAATACTGTAGGTGCACTTGATTCACAATTACAATGGTACATGGCTACATGGTTGGGTTAAATAGCAAGGAGAAGATAACCTCATTCCACTTAGCTCATTTTTTCCCTCTTAAATTATACATGATTCAATACCTTTCCACTTGTAGAATCTTGAAAACTTAAGTAATTAGGAGGCAGACTCGTGGCTACTGGGATATTGTATTCTTGAGAAGCTATCCGATCATGTTTCATCAGAGGAAGCCACGCATATCCAACTGCGTATAGGAACAATGAAGAGAAAACTGAGTATGAACCTCCAAGGTGAGGAGGGGAAATACAGTTATTTATCATTTATGAATAAAAACCTCACTAAAAAGCTGAATAAATCAGAGCTTTTCAAATACTCTCCAATTCAAGTCCAACAGAGGACATGTGAAGCTATGTCAGATGGTCCCCTGTCCATACCTGATGTTTCCAGAGCCTCCTTCTTCTTGGCATTTGCTTTTGCATTTATGTCACATGTGACATGATAGAATGAAAACAAAATGTGGTGTTTCTCATGGAGTTGTGTCGGTAGCTCAATCTTCACCTGCAAGGAAAGTGAGAATCGCTGGGTTGGGATTAAGATCATTTGTTCAGTGTTAGGGCAAGACAAAATGCTTTGAGAAATTCTTTAACTGAAATCTAGGTGTATGTTTAATAGTGTTAGAAGTGCTGATTTAACTCTCACTAAATGCCCATCCTGCTAGCAGTAATGTGTTAAGATGTTGATATTTTTATGTCTTCATTGTGGCGGGTCATACTTTAGAATACATAGTATGTCTCTTTAGATAATATACACTTACTGGAATATCTGGATTAAACACAGACACCTGTACACATGCAGAAATAAGTGTACAATGTAAAAAAGTCACAGACTGAGGACCTATCATCAAGGGGCACAAAGTGAGAGAATTTTAATTCTTTGCCCCCCAGAGAGTGTGCATGGACCAGCTGTATGAGCATTGGAAGCTCATTGGAAATGCAGTCTTTAACACCACCCCAGATTGCTGAGAAATGGGACAGTAAGAAATGATGCAACTAAAGCATTTTACAAAATAACAAAAAACATGTAGTATATTATATAAAAATGTATATTGTGGCAACCAAGCCATGAGCTATTTTATGAAGAGGCCATGCTGTAGCTATAATGCTCCTGAATAAATAGTACAGATGAATTCAGGTCAAGGATATACTTAACGAGAAGCATACTCCATGTTCCTGAAAAGAAGTGCTTGGAAATGCTCTACTTTTAACACCCCCCCCCCCCAACAGCCTTGCAAGTGGAATGATAGAGGGATAGGAACCAAGGCATCACATGTTGGTGGGCTTTGAGTCACTGAGATTATGGCCTCATCAGTGACAGGATCTTTCAGGACGAGGACCCATGTCTTCTGATCACCATGTCATACTGAATTCCAGGACCCTGCACAGGTAGGCTGCAATCCATTCAATATCAGCAAGTAAATAATTTCCAGAATAGTCAAAGCAAGCAATAAGGTGATGGAGAGCCATGCAAATTATTTACCAGCTCATTGGACTCTGTTTTCATCTATCTATATCTATCTATCTGGAAAGAATGTAACACACCTATTATCAAAGTATTGTCCCTGGAACTACTAGTAGCATCAACATCACCTGGAAACTTCTCAGGCCATGTTCCAGGCATATGGAATCCAAAAATCTGGGGTGACTTCCCAAAACTGTGTTTTAACAAGCCTTCCAGGTGATTCTGATGCATGATAAGGTTTGAGAACTCCTGACTTGTCATGGTTTGCAAACTCATATATTCCTTATATAACAACATGCTAACCTGTTTTAAATTAAATAACCTGGTCAAAATATACAATGATTAACAATGCAATAGAATCAAAATTTCTCTCTTTACACATGTAATAAGAGCCTTGAGGATTGGCTAGCATGGGTCTTGTTCCATGCCACATTTAGAGCTGAGGGGATCCAAGGACACTCAGATGCACAAAGGTTATAAGCAATAGCGTGGGCTCATACCCTATCTATTTCATTATTATTTTCATTCTGATATGAAATTGATTGGTAAAAGCTATATGACACAATTTTTATTATATTGACCAGAGAAATAAGAGAAACTAAAAGTTTCATTCAAAAAGAAGCCAAACAAACCACATTTTAAAGACAATTTTGGCCTGAGCTAATGGAATTTGCAACATACTTTTGAAGCAACTGTCAGTTCATGAAATTTCTAAATTTTGGTTAAGTAAAACATCTACTGAGGCACGTCCTCAGTCTAAGGTGTGGTCCCCAGTGAGTGTTTATCATTGTGCATCATCTGGCCCACTCCCCATCTTGTTAGGAACTGCTTGGGGCAGAGGACGCCTGGCTTTTACCTCATCTGAGAAATCCGGATTCTGGGAATGGTGCAGAACTGCTGTGTAGGCGGCTGAGGTGAAGAGAGGTCCACCAGGTTTTCCGTAAATACACTGTTTAAAAGGTTAGGAGACAAGTAATTATGAGTGTCTGAAATTAACCCTGAGCATGGAAAAGGCCACTACTCTTCAGTTACCAATCCTGGGAGGAAAAAAGAAATTTTGTGATAATGATAACTTACCAGGTTTAGGGGATATCTAATTGACCTTGAACTCTTTTGACCTGCTACCCTGAATTAATTTTATAATGGGGCACTGCTGAAGAAAGATTTGAAAGCTTCAATTCATTGCGTGGATATCAGATGGACACTGAATACCCAAATCAGCCCATTAGCTAATTTTTGATTACTATGAGACAAGATCTCCTTTGTTCCATTCTGATTCCTTCAGGATAGTATCTTGGAGGGGCTCATGGTATCCAGCACTGGCCTAGGATTCGAAGCATTCAGTTGGGTGACCACAAGACTTGGTTGGACCCCAGGTCCTGAAATGCCAGCCCCCATCCAAGAATGCTGAGCAGGAAAGGATAGAGCTGGGTCCAGCTTGAATGACCCTAGTCAGGCAGTTTTATAAGCTTCCTTAGAGGCTCAGGGAGTCTCTTCTGGTTTCTGCTGTATCTGTGCCATGCTTTAGAATGCAGTGACACAGGGGATCCATACACCCATGACCGTTCCCCTCTTCTAGAATTTTCTGCACGAACACCGCTCTAACAGGCCTGGCGTGTCTGCCATCTGGCCACCGTGTTTGCTTGCTCTGCAACTCCATTTTACCACATGCTTCTCACTCCTGATGCTGATGTTGCTGTATACCTTGGGGAGACTGGCTCAAGACTATTTCTAAGGAAGTCTCTCCAAGGCAGGATTCCGTCAGTCGCTCAAATTAATTATTCTTCTGAAGAATGCTACAAACCCTTCTAACACAGAGAACACACGTGGGACCTGATAGTAGGTTTTCAGAGATGATCTCAGATCATTGTGGGGGTTAGTTAGCAATTCATTTTGTTCTTGACTATCTCATTCCTTTGATTTACTGACACTAGGAAGGTGTGGCCACCAGCCAGCTGGAAACAATTTTCCTCTCTTAACATTATAGGTTATCTTACGTTTGAAGCCCCTAAATAAAAAATAGCATATCACATATGAACTCTGGAAAATGCCACCGGATTGCAGTTTAATAGGGTAAAACAGCACAGATCATACACACCTTCTCGTTTTATTGGGCTCATTAAATCATGTGACCAACAAGCAGGACTGACTTCCCAGAGCCGTTTCCCAGCTCCTCAGGCCACCTTCCACAGTTGTAAGCGTGTCATAGGCCCACTGCATTAGCCATCGGGCCAGGCGGCAGCCACCCGTCTGCCGGGGCCACAGGGAGGTCAGCAGGGAGGTGACGTTTTAAATCAAGCATGTTGAACTGAGAGGCTGACTTGGCTTAGAAAATTGCAAACCCTTCCTTCCAGAGGGGAAGTTTTGCAGTTATTTCATGCTAGAATAGTTTTCTTTTTTTTCCTCTCTCTCTCTCTACCTTTCTCTCTCCCTCTCTCTCTCCCTCTCCCTCTCCCTCTCCCTCTCTCTCTCTCTCTCTTTCTCTCTCTCTCTCTCTCTCTCTCTCCAAAACCATGAATAGCTAAGCAGAAGCCACAAACCTAGTATTTCTAATAGATCTAGCTCATGGTGGCTCTTAAATCAGGTACACATTAGGACATTTGAGGCAAATGTGTTGAATTGCTCTCCTTTCAACCACACTCCAATAAAAAGGCCCCCCAGTGACCGAGAGGACCTATGCACCCGGCCGCCCCCTTAACTGTGTCTCCTGGTGGAGTCCAGCCTACCTTCATGGGCTTGGCATCTTCTTCGTCAGAATTTTTGAATTCAATGCACACGGTTATATTTCGTGCCTGAAATTACAGCGAGGGAAAAATAGAAATTGTAATGGCCTGTAACGTAGCACCGAAAAATAATCTAAGTGCCTAAAATAGTTTCTAATGAAACCCCCAAAATGTAGAATGCCCAGTACTTTCTTGTGACATCCAGTATGCTCAGAAATAGCAGAAGGATTTGGAGAGATTATTTAAAAGGGAAGAAAAAACCTCATCTCAAAGGGGGACAAGTATGCTATTTTCAGAGTATCTTAGGAAACTAAAAAGAAGCCTAGAACAACATTATGTAGGGCTGATTTAAGAGGGATTATTAACATGTCACGAAACTGCATCCTTAGCACTTTTGAGGGGAAACTCATCATTGCCCTTCATTAATCATTTTCTTCAAATCCTTTCATTTCCAAAGTGATGAACTAGTGTAATTTATATTTGAGCTTTCAAGAAACCATCTTAACGTGGCCTAAAAATAGTGTAGAGAGGACGATATTTCAGAAACATATCATACCTTGTTGAAACATTTCTGGCTATCATACTTGAGGTGCTTGGGATAAATGTAAATTTGATTTTTGTATGCTCGATAAGGGCGGCAATACTTGGTTGAGTCATACACCAATTCTTCCACCTCCACTGTGGGTTCTGATTGAGCTGTCACATCGAAAGGCTTGACAGGGATAAAGGACGATGTTACACAGTCTTTAAAAATCAGAAAATAAGAGTTTGTTATTTCATATGATCTTTTAAGTAACATACTTGACCTACTTTAAAAGTGATTCACTTCAAATAGAAATTCCATTCTTTTATACTAATCCATGTTTAATTACGCTCACATAAAAAAAATTGTAGGCAGTGGATAAGGTGCCGGCCTGTGAACCCAAAGGTTGCTGGTTTGATTCCCAGCCAGGGCACATAACCAGGTTGCCAACCAGTCTGTAACTTGAGGCAGGTGAAAGGCAACCATACATTGATGTCTCTCTCCCTCTCTGCCTCTCTCTCTTCCCCCCTCTCTAAATATAATAAAATCTTTTTTAAAAAATGAAAAAAAAAATTGTAGGAAGTGGGCATGATAGATAAGCAAACTATATATTTAGTACCATGATGGCGGTCTCAAAAACTGGCAAATCTCCTGGATGGATTTATAATTACTTTCTTTTTGTAGTAAGCTTGGTATAAAAAGTAAATTTTAGCTACTGTTTCTTTGAACACATCAGGTGCTATAAAGATTAACCCATTGACCTTTACCATAATACTATAAAAATAATATAGATGTGGTTACGTGTCAGAACAAAACCTCGATCAATGGGTCTATTACTGATAGCATCAAATGGATTAATAATATTTTTCCCAACAGAGTGATTTCACAACATAGATCTGAAATCCCTCTGCATTATTAGATAAACTTTATTTTTCTCTTTAGGTTTTATACTCTTTTAAAATATAGCTTTGCAGGAACAGCTTAAGAAAAAATAAAGACCATGAGGGATTTATCAATCAAAACTTCTGTCAAAAAATAATTTGGAGGTTCAAGGTGTGGTACTGAGGAATAGCAAGGCCCTCAACCTTCTTTATCCCATCTGGAACCTTCCTGCATTCAAATAACACAATGATTAACTAAATAGGCTTGGAAATCAGATTATAGGGTTTTTTGGTTCAAAAATCAACCATAATAGCTTTATTATTTACTTGAGTTTCTCTAATGCCCTACAATCCTTACAACGAGAGTATTTTAGCTTTCTCTTTTGTTATTATTATTTTCCACAGGTAATAAAAATCACATGCCCCATATCAGGGAGAGGAAATTGCTTAGTTTGTCTTCTGTCTTTTTTTTTTTTCCACAACAATCAATACAAAAGTGATTTGGAACATGGCTTAAGTTAGAATTCTTATTTTATTTCATATTAAAATGATTTGTAGAAAAATGATGAGAATAAAAAAATGCAACAGTGCTAATGGTGCTTCAAATATCCTGTGATAATCATCTGATCTGTGTTTGCAGCTAATTTTAGGGTGCCTGTATTCATTCTTTGTATCCCTGAGAAAGTCACTAAAAGGCATAATCAGAAATAACAAAATAAAAATTGATCTCACCACTTAAGAAATAAATCCTGAGACACTTATTTATAAGTTATTATAAGAGCTCTTTCTGAAATTCAAATTTTCCATTGACATAAATGGGACTTGGGACCACAGCCTGAAAAAGATAGAAGCTTTCTTTGTGATGAGAGAATCTAAAGATATCCTAGCTCTCATCACAGCATGGTGACCGGGGGGCCACTCTGCGTGGTGTTCACAGCAACTCTGGCAGAACTGGCTGTGCATTTTGAGTCTGAGAAACTGGACAGAGTATAGGTTCTCCCATTATGGGTTGTTATCAATCTCTCTGAACCTGACTTTCCACATTTGCAACCTTTCAGAGTTTTGAGGATTAAATACTATAATTTAATACGTTGCTGGGTGCATGGTGCATAACAGACAATTATTACATTACCCTAAATATATTTCCTGCCCTACTGTACTTATAGTCTTAATAAAGGATTAAGAAGCCTGGCATTTCTCTAAGGTAATGAATTCTATTTATCTCCGACTTTGAGGAAAAGATTACCCAAACAAAACATTCTCCCCAACCATCGAACCAACTAAGGAAAACAACATGTAATATTCACAACTCTGCAAGCAGACTATGACTTCATCATCATACTTGGATGCTCCAGAGGAATGTTGTCAACAGAAACGTCCAGGCTTCCGGGGATGGTCTGCATCTTACTCGTCCTGTCAGGCCTGTGAAGGCATGCCAGCATGGAAACACAGACACAGACACGCAGACACACAGTCACACAGACACACACACACACACAAGCACACAGAATTATTCTAGTCATCAAGCAAAAACACAGTCAACTATAATGCTGAGCTTTGGCAGCAGTAAACAGTAGGACCCTAACCAAATTTTGTGAAGGACTTCATGCAGCTTGATGTCGAAAACTAAAATTTATGGGCTATTGCCAGTGAAAATAAAAACCACGCTGGAGTGAGGTCCCAGATACTGTGAAGAACATTTGACATTTATTCGTATCTGCTCCTGATAACATTTACCTAAATGGCCAAAGAGCATCAGGGTGAATAAGGTCCCATCAATGAAAAGGTCTAGTGTTTGAGCTGGTGTCACTGATTCACTTTCCTAAGGAGTCGGAAGGGGCTTGGACAGCAGTGCTGGTCTTTGCACAAGTGCTAAGTGGACAACACACCTGCTTTCTTTTTGTTTCCTGACAATCCAGGAGGATGAGGAGCCTCTCCTTGATTGTGGTTCTTCTGCCTCCTCCCACCTTGCACACGTGTGCCGATGCTCCGTTCCTGCCCATCCCTGCTCTCTACTCACTCTGCACCCTGAATCCTGACGCTGAGTGTCCCTGCATTTCTCTCCCTCCCTCTCTATGAAAACCTTCTTGCCCAACTTCCTCCACAGTAAAGTGAAAGTGGCTGCTGACCACTTCAGTGTTCTCCCTTTTGGGAAATCTGCTTTGACAGGTAGAATAATTACAGAAGTAGGTCAGAGCCAGCTCTTCCCAGATTTTGAGAGCTGATTGTTAAATTTTCATTTATTTTGCCTGCTGATTGTTAAACATAGCCATTGATAAACATAAAATTATATGAACTTATCATTAGACGGATTATATTAAACCCCAAGGTAAGAAGAGCTGTTCAAAATTCATCACTTACTAATTATTTTACTGCATAATAAGACTACCCATAATCCTGAGGTTATTTACATCTGTCTCTATGATGGGAATGTTACCTAATGATCCATACACGCTTCTCTACCCCGTATTTGGTGGAACTTGAAATCAGCAGTGGTAAGAGGATTTACACCATACAAATCGGACATTGGTATAAATCAGTTTTCCCTCCTAGAGGGTCAGTTGGTAAACACTTATCAGCACAATAAGGAAACTAAATGCTATAGGGTAGGAGGTGTCTATGAAGCCATTTACTGTCTCATCAGAATGGCATTGGGTTTTCTAGATGCCCTCCAACTGCCATAGTGAAAAGCTTCTTTGCTCTATACTGATAACATTTGACCATTCTCTCCTCGGCCTTACAGCTTTTCATGCTTTAGCACACTGGCAAGGAAGTAAAGAGATAAAGCATTCCTAATTTCTATTTAGTAGCCATGGGAAAGCCAATGCATGAGTTTTGTTCAGGAGTCAAGTTGGGCAGTCACACTGATTTATTCTGGTTCAGGGCCTCCTCCAGGATTTTACTTCTCATCTTTATTTGGCTTTCTAAATGAGGTTTAATTACGTTCTACAACAACTAAGGCATTGGGAGATCTTCCCTTATAGTTAAATAGAAACACACCCTCTATGGAAGATATAGAAAATATTAACCATGCTTGTTTCATGGTGATACATTATTTTTGCTGAGAATAAATAAAATTAATTGATAGCAGACTGTTGACGTTTAGATGGGAGAGGTAGAGAGTGAACATCTGGGAAAGCAGCAAAGGTTCTAAGAATCTTGTGTGTGTTGGGGGACTGACAATTTAAGATAAGTTGCTTGTCATGAAAGATCTTATCCTCATAAGATATTGAATGTATGGTGATTCATTTAAAAAATGTGGCTTTTGTTTTTCCTTTTTTTTTTTTTTTTAGCACTTACCATCAATTTCTCCAAAGGCATTTGAATGACAGAAATATTATAAATGATTATAGTCACAGCAATTCATCACTCTGTGAAGTTTCAAAACATAGTTGTAAAATTCCTTGACTCCTTAGTAGGACCTATGTCCCCATTAAATGAATCTAGGCTCTGTGACAACTTGATAGTATATTATGGTGGAAGTGGCACTATGGAATTTTCTCAGTCTGTCTTAAGAAACTGGCAATAATCGTTTTGCATCCATTGAGACACTTCTTCTAGAACCCAGCCACAAGAAAACCATGGTAGCTCACGGTGAGGGTCCATGGATGAGAACCAAAGTCTCCAGCCCTCAGCCCCACTGGACTCTCAGCCAACATCCAGCACCAACTGGCCATTAAATTGGGTCCTCTGGCTCCAGCAGACTTTGCCCAGCTGATGCTCCTCATGTAGCTTTGCTCAAATTATGGGTTAAGGAGTAAAATAAGTGATGTTGTTACTGTACGTCGCTAAGTTTTGGGGTGATTTGTTACATAGGAATAGATAAGTGACACAGTTTAATGTTTCATAATTCTTCCATATAATTCTTGCCAATATACTCTTGTGGGTGTCATTTGGGCAGATGTGAAGTCATCTGCCGAGCATCTGCTTTCTGGAGGAATTGGAACATTTGAGAAATGGCAATTGAGTATTGTTTATGCATATACAAGTCAATAGTAACTGTGGTGTTGATTGATGTTAATTTCAAGAGTACCCCTCCCAAATCTTACCTTCTGTAATCTGACACTAGTTTCAGTAGGTCTTCAGTTGAAATCTTACTACTTTCTTGTCTATATAATGGTGAAAATCTTGAGTCTCTGTCCACATTTCCCTGGTTGTCCTTAAATACTGATCTGAAAGAAAATAATACTTATTTAGGTTGATATTTGGGTATTATTTACAAAGTTGTACTTTGGAGGTGATTATAATGACTAAATTTCCCACTTATAATGGAAAAAAACTTCCATTATAAAGTACCTATAAGCTGAAAAGACAAGAAAACTTTTTAGACAAAAGTTTCATTTACATGTGATTTGATACTTAAAATTTTATTTTCAGCTCAGTATATAAAGTGACAGCAGCCTATATTACAACTGCAATTATTTATAATTTAGTAACATATCAAAACCTTGGCATATTCGGGAAGTTGAAAAGGAGGGAACGTGCCATTTCTTTGTCATTATTTCCTGAGCAAGCCAGTGCCACTCAATTGAGTTGCCCCATTAGGTTTTGCTAGTATAGAAAAGGGATAAGATTGTGATTGTGGGCACAGGGGCCCTGATTCTTAAAACATTTTCATGGAGCTAAATGTGCTGAGTCCTAAATATTAGGACAGAGATAAATATGAGATGAAGAATACTTAAGTCAGAATGTTGTATTAAATAATGAGACGGCCATAAATTTAAGCCATTTCTTTCCTTCTTTGACCCATTTCGCCACAACCATATAGATTCAGTTAAAATACATAAATTGTTTTTGTCCAAATAATATAGTAAGGTCAGGCAATCCTTTCTGACAAGCTACTACACACAGCATAGCTAATGTCAGATTTTCTTCTTCATAATTCATTATACTCTGCCTACCAAAGAAAAGTAGATGCATGTGTAATTGATTTTTCTCTAATGTTAGAGAAATGCTGAATTTTTATTTCTCCTAACCTAAAGAACTTAACTAGACTATTTTATCACTCTTCAAATTAACCAAAGATTTCAGGCTCAGGCTGAAAGGCCATTAAAATGGATATCTTATCAAAGAGCTTTGATGTCAAATAATATAAAAAACATGCCAGGAATTTATCAGAATGATATTTTTAGACTCCTTCAATCCTTCTCATTTTTTCTCTGTTAAGTACTAAGTAAGGAAAAAAGGTCCCCTATCAGATAACACTGAGGAAGCAGAATGAAAATGTTTAATGTAAAAATTAAAAAATTTAAAATATAATACAGAGCTTTAATTTGAGTGCATAATATGTTGAAACAAATATGATGTATTTCCCAACATGGGAGGAAGCTAACTGAGCTTGGATAAGATTTTTGAAAAATGAACCAGGCATCATAAATATATTGATAGACCTGAGTTGTATAACTTGTTTTTCCTCTTATCCCCAACACTGCCCTGGAAATAGCTCACTTACATTGGACCCATTGTAAAGAGAACGAGGAGCCACACCAGGCAGCTTGGCTCCCTGTACTGACACCCTGTCCTCGCTCCATAAATATGCTAACTGGCAAGGGAACACAGAACTGACGCATTTACACAGATGGTCAGAGGATGCTCGGGGCCCTGTCTAGTTCCAGTTGCCACAGCCGAGCAATAATCAGTACATGGTGAGGGTCCCAGCATCATGACGTTTAGGGTTTGGAAGAATGGAAGGGAACTGGATGTTCAGCTGAAAGGACTAGAAGCTTAGGTATCCCTGAGAGCTTCAGTCATAAGCAGCACGAACAGCCCTGATGCAAAGGAAGAATTTGGCATATTTTAAATTTTGCAGTTATGGAAGACAAAATGTGAAAGTGATTCTCAGGCAGTTTAAATATCTTTTCTACAAAATGACTTTTCTAATCATTAGAGCTATAGAAAGAGAGAAGGAACCACAGTGGGATACACTTGGTTTTTTGGCACTGGAAGATCCAAACAGACCTTTTGTTGGGGATGTCGTTGCATTGTATCCCTTCTTCAAGTTTAGAGAAATAAGAATAAAACTTGTATTCTAGTCTCATTTAATTTAAAAAAAGGCCCAGTGTTGCACATTGGTCCATTTAGAATGTTGCATGAAACAGAGTAGAAGATATAGAAAACGAGTCTTGGCATGGATTTAGGCATATATGATTCTAGGGGTGACATGCAAGGAGAATGTGCCACTTAACAACATGATACTCTTATAAGGGTTGTTTTTTCTCTGGAATCAATGAGTGGGAAACACCTAGGTTGCCCTCTGACTGCATCCTCTTTGCTTATCCCAAGGATAAGCATTTCTGCTGTAAAATGGCACCACAGCTGGTGTCAAAGGTAAACAATATGCACCCACTTAATTTTAGATAAAATGTTCATAGCAGTGAGCATCTGCAGGTCAGGGTGGGTAGGATGGTTGGATCTGGGTAAGAATATGGCCATAGGCTAAGTTTCACTTCTATGCTTTCTAGTGGTAGTCAATTTTAAGGGCTGAAGTGTTTCAAGGTATGCTCAAAGATATATTGTGAAAACAAATGACAATCTAGAAAATAAAATAGAAAGGAAAAGTAGCCAGAGAAGTAGCAGTATCAATAGGGTATTGAAATATGTCAGGAAGCTAGTTTATGTCAAAATGACATGAATAACAAGCTTTCCTCTGATTCAGTGACATTTCTTTGAAGCAGTTTCTGCCTAATAAAGGAAAATTAAAATTCCTTTGATTGTATCTTATACTTATCTGTGATTAGGTAATGTAAGTGGTTGAACATAAAATCTTTAGAACTGTATTGCTAACCATTTTCTCAGTTGCTAGAGATGGTTATGTAAATCAAAAGCATAGATTTATATACACAAATTGGTGGTGGCTACTGTTTCCTAACCTACAACCAAACCACTAATCAGGCATTCATGTAGCATGAGCTTGTGGTTTTGTTGGCTCTCCTGTCTTAGCCGTAATTACTTTCATCATCAGTAATATTGTCAGCCTCCTTAGAAACTTCATCTGTCTTTCACTCAACATATTTCACTAGACAACTTCAAAACAGAATTGTTGCTTCTCCTCACTGCTCTATGATGGGTAACTCTTTCACTTATTGCTCTGACAATATTTTTCACTGCCCCAAATTTACTGGAATTCGTAGAATTTGTTGAGGTGCATGTGATCTCCTCAAGAGACTTCACCATTATCACATGGAAATAATGACTTCTAATAATGGCTCTTTTTTTGGGTACATGTCAGTGCTCATTAATCCATGCAATAGCAGATTAGATATTGTCATTCCTCTGTTGCACATTTTAAAAGCATGAGATAAAGACATACCATAGGCACCTGCCTCAGTTCACTTGTCTAATAAACAGAACCGAGATTTCAAACCCAGATCTGGTTCTAAAATGCCTCCTTCTAAAACCTCAAAACAAGGCTGGATCCTTCAAGAGAAAATATGGCCACCACTGTCATTTTGCTATATCGAAATATTTCACTTCTGCCAAGAGGTATCTGGCTTTTATTTGCTCCAATAGGTGGTTTATTTTTTATTTTAATTAATTTTTATGTTAACTGTTGAGAATACGTATCAAATTTGAACAAGTTTGACCAGCAAATTACAAGTTACCCTTTCTTTTGAAGTTTACGAGAAATGAAAACCATTAACTTTATCATAGAGGGTTTAGTGAACCCTCCTAATACCTTTTCATGCAGAACATCCTAATGTCATTGTCTCCATAGGGAGAGGGAAAGAATAGGGAGATGAAAAGGTATTTACTGTCTACTGCCACGTGCTTTTACACCTGACATTGTACTTATTGCCCATGGACAGGTGTTGTCAGCTTCATTCTGTAGATGGGGGCCCTGAGAGTTGGAAAGGGAACTTGCCCGAATGTATGATCTATAAGTAGTGGCTTGACCTAGACCATGTCTGTCAGAGTCTCCTTCTTCCTGTGCTACAAGGCTGGCTTGGAGCAAACTAATTCCTGGAGACTAGTGAGTCCCTGTTGGTTCACTGCAGCGCAGACTTCTCATTTCTCTTCCCTGGGCCCACCTGTCCCAACATGAAGTAACATCCTGAAAACTGTAACAGATATCAGTGAGTTTACCCCTGGTTATGCTCATCACTGCGGACTCTGAGACCTAAACATGGCGTAAGTAACAGCCTGTCTCCTCTTGATTTGAAAGTTACTTCCCTGGGGACGATGTTATTAACATTCAAATGAATACTTGGTAGGTGGCCTCATTACATAGCACTTTTAGTTCATTCGATGTGTGCACTGCTGAGCATGTTGCCCTTATGCCAGGCTCTTGCCCATTGAAGCTCTTCTTATCAAGATGCAAAGAGATTTGAGAAGAACGATAATAATGGGTGTTTGAGTAGAGTCAAAGAACAATTTTTGTTCTTTATGAAGAGGTTACATTTCCAGGAAGATGAGTCACCTGTCAGTATTCACATAACTCAGCATTTTTGTCTGAGTTGATTGGTAATGACAAATTTGGCTATGCTGATCAGCATCCAGATTAGAGTCTAAATGATCAATGTGATGGTTTCATCTAGATGCCTATCCCTGGATCTGTGCTGTACATATAGATGAAAACATGCAGATACCTAAGATATTGTAGTGAGTTCATCTGAATTTTATGTACAGCCAAATCTCAGGGATGATACAATGTCAAGTGTTTGATTTGATCTTACTAAGAACCCATAGCACACCTGGTCATGCCCACACTATACACGTGTCAGAGTCTCAGCCTAGTATGAGTTGTCTTACTCAGTTGTCTTGTAAAACATGCTCCTGGGAAGCTCAAGCTGTTTATAAAGATGAACACATTAGCATTATCTTGGGTGTTGGTATGTTAAAAACAACAGGTAACAGAGAGGCATTCAAAACTGAAATTTTCAATGCAGACTCTAGATGCATTTCTATTCTGTTGGTGGCAATTGCCAACATACCTCACCGCCCAAGCAAATGGCATGCGGTATTTCCCCAGCTTGGCGCAGAACTGCCTGTTGGATTTGAGTATCTTCTGTGCACACTGAGGAAAAAATAATATATTCTTTAGAACATCACTTTACAAACTGCCCATGTAAAATACTAATAAACTTATTTTTATGTTGTCTTACACTGAAACTTGGTGCAATTCTACCTCACTGGCCTACCGATGCACCCCCTATGGGGTCAAATGATAGTCTCTGTGTTCAAACTACTGTATAATGTTTTTCTTTCCTTTTCCTTGGGAGTTTCAAATAAAGGTAATAACTTTCTCTTGGAATATCAACTTTTTCCCTTTCTTCTGACTTCAAAAATCTTATAATATTGAATGGAAAGTGTTATCAAATTTGCATCCAAAGTCTGTTCTACATTTGCTACTATTTATTATGGCTGAGGTCTGCAAAATTGCTCTCTACAAGGCCACACAGTGAATACACTGGGCCATATGGTCTCTGTCACAACTTCTCAACTTGCTGTGGGAGCAGGAAAGCAGCTAGAGATAATCTGTAAATGAATAATTGTGTTTGTGTTTCAATAAAACTTATTTACAAAAACAGGTGACAGGCTGGATTTGCCCACAGATCATAGTTGGCCAAACCTTAAATCTCATAACTCTGTGAAGTTCTGCCCTGAACTGTGACATATGCTCAAATTCAATTGTTACACATTATTTTTCCAATATATTTCCTTTGGGAGTATAATACAGACTTTTAATATTTATTTTCTAATAAATAATAATATTCAATTATTAAAGAAAAAAAATGTCCTGTAGTGGCACCATTCAAAGAACTTTCCATATTTATTTTTTCTTTCTTCACTTAGGTGCTTTTATAATTTGATGTGCAATGACCTGTCTTCCTTTTTTATTTACTCTTCCATCAGCATTATTGATATCTTAGTGAATTGTATTAACTAGTTTTTAGTCAGATTAATTCTAACTTTTCATTATTATTAACACTTTGATCTTTGGAGTTAAGGATTTACCCACATTTAAATTTACATATACTAATAGATGATTAAAACTCAAAAACTGCTGGGTCACAAAGCAAAAATAAGAATACATACTTTTTAATTTTCCTGATGAATATTCATTTCACTAATAAGTGAAAATTTCAAGATTACATTTATCTAACTTGGTAACTCATCAGGCAATGCAATTTCATTTTTTGCAATCAGTTGAAATTCTGTGTGTAAAAGGTTATGCCATTACCTTGTTGGAGTCTGCATTCTTAATGTAAGGGTCAGCGCCACTTGCAATATTTCCCATTAGTACTTTCTCGATTTTGGCCACCAAAACAATATCAGAATGTGGGTTGCTTACAGAGAATATAGCCTAGGTACAAAAAATAACTTAGCATTAATAAGCTAATAAGCATGTAGGAAACCACACTGAAGGCATTTATAACATGCCACATTTTTATTTTTATATTTTTTTAAAGAGCAGCTTTAAGGAAATATTTGCTTGGGCAATGGGTTGCCTTAGGTATGATAGAGGCAAGAACAATAGGACAGCATTTTCTGCCCCAGCCTGAGTCAACAGAAAAGCCACCTGCTTTGGAAACTTCAGCCACTCCTCTGGAAAGCCCTTGATGTGAGGTTCTTCCGATTGTTGTGGAGGGAGCGTGTCGCCATTTCCGTTTTCCACTGCCAGCATCTGCCTGACAGCCGTGTGGTTGAGGTCCACGTGAAAATCAGCAGAGATCTTCCTGCTCTCTCTGAGGTCGTAAAGTGCCACACTCAGGAAGAAAGGCTCAATCTGTGGGAAAAAGAGAGAACCTATGGTTTGGACAAAAAACAACCAAACAAACAAATAAAATCCCTTCAAAACCAAAACTGCTAAGATTGGGGAAAAAAAGCTGCCAGAGTATCACAGAAAACATCAAATACAACAGATCAAATGAAACAAGGCCTGAAATAAACAAACTTACGTATATGTAATCACATGTATATTATATACATGTGTAAGAATAATTATATATATAAGTAACTATAGGTTTCTAAGGCTGAAATATGGCTACAAAAAATACCTGTACTTTTATCTATCCTGCTTAATCTTAGTTTCATGCCTGTCATTTGCCAATATTCTGTGGTCAAGCAGGTTATACACAAAAAATAAATTATGACACAGTTCATCCTATACAAATTCACTCATGCTATGGATTTTGCTAAATGTTTAATAGATACTTTGTATTCTTTCAAATGTAGTAATATGGCTAGTTTATAACAAGGGTTTCAGTTTAATTCTTTAATATTAGCAGTACTTACCAGATACTTCACTGTTAGAAACAGAACATAACAATACGTATAAAATAAAATTCAATAATTATTTGTTTTTTGAAATAAGACAATTAAAAAAGTATGAATTTTATATTTTTACCAATATGATTTATTTCATAAAAACTTCTGGTTGGTGGTAGTCATAGTCTGCTGAGTTGAAAAACTCAAAAATAACATGAAAATAATTCAGGCAGGAACTCAAAGCACATTGAAGGTCAAAAAAATGATAATTTTTCATAAATTGCTGCATTTTGATTTTCATTTCTGCTTCGTCACTGGAAATAAATGACCTACATTGATAATTTATCAGAAATTAAATCTCATATGGTGATTCAGTTCTTTCTTCCAACCCAACTTTTCAACTTAAATGTCAAATCTTATTCTTTGAATCTAGCTTTTCAATAAGGATTTGTTTAATAAAGCACCTTGAAAGCCTCATAAATTAGGGCACAGGTTTCCTATGTTTAGAATTTTATATTTTTAAAAAAAAATTTAAGAATATGACATTTTAAATGTTACACTGCTGTGAAGCAGCTTTATAGTTCAATTTTATTTTCAAATAAATATTTTATATTATAAAACCATCAACCTGAATTTGGTTTCCAATGATGAACTAAAAATTACATGTTGTTAAATAGTTTTCTCATCACAGAAAGTTCTTTTAGGGTATATATTTTTAGAAGCTCATTCATTAAATACGGTCATTGGCTCTTTAGCAACTTAAAGAAATATTTCAATTAATTTAAAAACATGTTCATTGACTTGAAAGCAATAAGTTTAAAAGTAACTACATTAATAAGAGTGTCATTGGAAAATACACAAAGATTAAAAAAATAGGATGTTTAGTTACGGTGAGGCTGTTTTCTTCATTTTTTATATCATTGCTTATAAGGAAAATGAAATTATTTTTTAAAAAGCAGTTTCCTTCTTTTTTAACGTTTGAATCAACTGGCAAGTGAATTAAATCTATGTAGACATACAAAGCACTTCCTTTCAGCTTCTCGCTCTGGCTGACAGATGTGAGAGAGATGGTAAAGCTAGAGTTTCGGAATGTCTGCCGGTTCTCTTGCTTGGGAGTCTGGCCCAAAAACAAAGTTTTAGCTTCTGAAGGTGCGTTTTTGTACAAAGATAGGAATCCACGTGAAAAGTCATAGGCCCCTGGCACTGGAAAGAAAACCCATTATCTTTGCATTTCAGTTTCCAAATTTGACTTTTGGATTGCATTTAAAGGATGTGCCCGGTTAGGGAAAAAAGCTACATTTAATGAGATGATTATGTGATATTAGAATTTGGATTAAATTTTCCTGGTATTTCCAAATAGTTTTAAAAAACAAGTTTCTAGTAGTTTTCTTGAATCCTGAATAAAACAGTACGTTCTGATCGCTCATCCTAACACTTCTGCTATAGCCATTGGCACTCTTTATATTCTGATAGCCACTGGTATCTTTGGCTTCATGTCACTCAGCCTCTCTGCCCTGCTTCACAGAGCAGACAGACCCTTCCTATCTTTCATGGTTTATCTCTACTTCACTGGTCACATCTCTGTTTCTTCACAGTTTAAATGCTTGGCTCTTGGCTTCTGCCCTATGTACCTAGAAATTCGTAGGTGATTCCCTCCAGCTCAATGCTTTGACCAGACTTCCAAGTTTATATCTGGGTCTATGGCCAATCCCTGGAGATCCTGGAGATCCGAACTTGTATCTGAATCTGCTTAATGCACATCTCAATTTAGCTATCAACCAGGCCTATCAGGCTCAATACGTCCAGTAAGTCTGTTCTTACTCAAGTCTTGTCCTCTCAATAAAAAGGCAACATTATTCAGAGGACAGCTCAGAACAACCAAGGATTCATCCTTGAGATCTTCCTTCCCCTTCCCAGTATATTCAACGTATCAGAGAAACCTGTCAGGTCAATTTACAGCCCATCAGTTAAATCCATCCTCCTCTTCCTTCCTTGCCATCCCTAGACCAAGCCAGGCAATGAACAATGGAAATAGCCTCCCAACTCCTCTCTCTGATCAACCTGTTTCCCCCAATCCATTCTTCTGATGGATGTTTTAAAAACACAAGTTAGGTTGCATCATGTTAAAGTACTTTAAACCTTTGAATAGCCTCCACTCACACTTAGGATAAATCCAGGGTCTTCATCACAGTTTATAAGACTACCTAATGTTACTTTTTTTACTGTTTCTCCCACCTCATCTTAGTCTGCCTTCCCCTTAGTACCTCCTTCCAGGTCCTAGAATTTGGCAAGACTGACCTGCCTCAGGGCATTCACCCCTGTTCCTTCTTCTGCCTAGAATGTTTTCTCCTGACCTGACTTTATCTTTCTCAACTTTGGTTCTCTGTTCAAAAGTGACCCCCTAGGAGGTGGGAGGCCTCCCAGGATCATTCTATCTAAAGTAACCTATTCCCCAATTCCTCTGCATTACATGTCTCTCTACTGATTTATTTTAAAGGACTTTGCCCAGTGTGCAATTATTTTGTTACTTTATTTAGGTTTCTGTTTCCTATTTTTAAAAATCTATTCTTCTAGAGGTCAGGGGACTTGCCTATTTTGTTCCCTGTTGTTTCCACAGTATCTACAATAAATTTGGCTCCCAATGATACATAAATACCTGCTGGAAGATGAGTAAACTTGACTTCAACTCCTTTCTCTCTTACTCATGTACCTAGGGCACAGTTATAGTTACAAAATATGAGGAAGGTTCATTTGGGGAAAGTTCTTTCCAGTGATACATTTCAATTTTAGCTTCCTATCAATAAGAATTTCTCATATGTGACATTAAAAATATCAGAGCCCTGGCTGGTGGCACAGTGGACAGGGTGCCAGTCTGTGAATCCAAAGGTCACTGGTTTGATTTCCAGCCAGGGCACATAACCAGGTTGCAAGCCAGGTCTCCAGCCAGGTCTGTGGCTGGAGGCAGGTGAAAGGCAACCATACATTGATGTCTATCTCCCTCTCTACCTCTCTCCTTTCCCCTCTCTCTAAAAATAAATAAATAAGTAAAAATACCAGAAACTTGCATGCACAGTATTTATAGATTTCAAAGCAACTTCTATATTAGAATAACAGTTACTATTTAGTGAATGCTTACTATGCACCAAGCACTATCTAAGTACTTTCCACATAGTGTCTCATTTGAGCTTCACAACAACAATTTAAAGTTGCTACTGCTATTATCATTCCCATTTATGGAGGAGGAGGCTTCGGGTAAGTTACCTGCCAGTGTGGCAGAGCATGTAAGTGGAGGAGTCAGGCATTCTGATCCAGGGGAAGCACAAACTTAATTCTCCTTATTGCACCTTACGTCTATAGCATGCACTGTTTTTCTGGTCCTACACCAGGGAGAAGGAGGCTCTGGTAATCAGCAATGTGCCTAGAGACCCAAGGGCAATAGGAGCTAAGTCTTCTGAAAGAGTTGTGTGTGCACAGTTCGTAGAGAAACCATAAAAGCAAATGTGGCCTGTATCATGGATCTGGAAATAAGTTTTCAACTTTGAGGTGAAAGATGACAATTGAGAGACAACTTATTAGAAATTACAACAGAAAACAGAATATCAGGCTTAGTGAAATAAGCCAGGCAGCAAAAGACAAATGCCATATGATCTCACTTAATACAGGAGACTAATAAATGAGCAAAATGAAACCAGGGACATGGAAAAAAAAGGAGCAGAATGAGGGTGATGAGGAGGGAGGGTGGAAGTAGGGTAAGGGTTAAGTTGAGGAGATAATGTGGAAGACCCATGGACAGGGACAATGAGGTGGGGATTGACTGTAAGAGAGGGGACAGAGTGGTTGTGGCAGGGGAGAGCAATGGGGGAAAATAAAATAATTATAATACAACAATAAAAAATAATGAAAAGGGAACATGCTAATATGGCAATGTTTTAACTGATAGTATGACGATGAATGATCTTTATTTTCTTCTCTGTAGAAAGAAACATCTAATAATGTTTATGCTCTAAAAATGCAGTGTTCCCACACATACATTTACAATTAGTATGGAACTGTCCCTTAGAATACTGAGAACTCTCAAGACTTGGTAGAAAAAGGAATCTTGTATTGATTTAATGAGCAGCGTGGTATTTTCCAAGTGTCAGTGAATACCTTTTTTCCCCTGCCATTTACACGTATTCTCTGTGCTTTTATTTATTTAATATTTATCTTATTTTTGCTTGATTCAACAGTTAGCCTTATCTTAAACAGTAACGGCTGTGAAATCCCAGCATTGGTTTGTTTAATAATTTTATTTTATTTTAAAAATTGTTTTCAGAGAGAGAGAGAGAGAGAGAGAGAGAGAGAGAGAGAGAGATGGATATACCCTGACCAGGGATCAAACCCATGAGCCTTCAGTCTATTGGACGATGCTCCAACCAATTGAACCACACTGGCCAGGGTGTAATGATTTTCTGTACACATTAAAACATATAAATACTAAAATAAAAATGCCAATTTAAAAATCATCTCTAGTACTACCAAGAAGATACAAATGTTTCTTAGGAAACTCTTAACCACTCTGCTGATTTAATAAAAAGAATCCCAGAACAGAGTTCCACTGATGCTTCTTTAACAGAAAATTTTTATGGCAGTATATTGACAATTCCATTTAAAAACTGGTGCACACCTGTAATGTGAGAAAATGCTGTTAATCAGCTCCCTAGTACGTTAGATGGTGTTAACTCCGTGCTTGGAATTATCAGGAAGGGGACAGGTTTTGACTAGGGTGATGTGCTGTGGTCCGATCAGTGTAGGAAGTAACAGAAGAGCAACTTACATTCGTTATTGGATCATTTTCATTCTCCGTAACACATCCCTGAAGATTGAAGTTGAGAGCTTTACAAATAATCATGATTCTCTTGGCAGCTTTTTCTTCAAATGGTTTGATTACAGACTCAGGTTCGAAAAGATCCTTTTTCTGAAGTTTCACGGTCTAGAAAAATTAGACAGTTTTACTCAAAAAACACCCATCACAAAAAATATTCTAAATTAGAAACCACAGTTGTACGGCTAATGTTCACGTCAGCTTAGAGAGAAGTCCAACTCACATCTATATCTGGGTCCATCGAGAACAGATTTAATCTCTCCATGTTTCGGGTTGCTTTGACCATTTCTTCAGTTTCTGTGAGGTACTACAGAGAACACTGTGTTAGCTCCTGGTGCCTAAATATCAAGACACTTACAGCCAAGCCTCATCCATCCGCACAGCCAGAAGTAGCCCCTTAGTATTATCCCAGTTTTAATATTATCTGAAAAAGTGTTTTTAATTTTTGTGTTTCTTCATCTACATCTTAAAAGAGCAATTCCATCTTTTCCATGAAAGCATTAATAAGCAATGCAAATTTATTTGCATAAAATTGTGTCAGCTTTATTCAGCTTTATTACTTTTGTGAAGTCTGGGTGTAGGCTATTCTCTGAAGACTCTGGTTCCTCTGGTGTGCATTCACCTGCGACAGAATTATCCAGTGAATCTGGAAAAGATACAGAAACATGGACTATTAAAGAATCTTCATGAATTACACATTTCTCTAGCCTGTCACATAGCAGAACTGGGTTAGACCCAAGAGCGATGAAAGATGAGTGTTGGTGAGCAGATGCCTTTCTATCCCAATTCCAGTGCTCCATGTTGCTGGAAGGGATTGGCTGGGGAATCACCCCTCCTGACAATCTTTTTGGGATTCTTTCCATGCACCATCCTGGGCCCATAAGAACTCTGAATGCTTGTAACACTACGTTTATACTTGGGGCTGTCTTCACTTACTTCATCAATGCATGCTACTTTTCTTACATGTGTATATATTTTTGATAATCCTGACTCTGAGGCTATCTATCCATTTAAAACCCATATTCCAGCTTCTGGGACTTGAACTCACTAAGACTATAAATATGAATACTGTAGTTGGATATTATTAAGTAAATTGTGAATGTAAAATACCTGCTATGGGAATAGTAGTTGTGTTAAAGTCAACAATGGTTTTCTTCCTTATTACCCCATGACTTGTTCACTTTAAAGCATATGACACTTAGACTATGAGAACTTAAAGACACTTTTGGGTCTAATATACCATAATGCTGTGCAAGACGTCTTAAAATAGATTTCCTTTGGAAGGACTGACTGACTCTGAAGGTGAACTTGTCTTCCACATAGTTATAGACTTGTTTGTCTACCTTTCTTTTCATCCTTTCTTTCCTCTCTCTTGCTCCTTTCTCTTTGTCTAGAGTGAATTAGAACCATTTGTGGGAATTAGAATGGGTTGAAAATTTTTTTTCTTATAAAAATATTTAATGCTATGTAAAATTTACAGAACTCTCACATGTGCATAAGCTGATCTCAACACAGTCAAAAAGCATATATGACATTCCTTTCGGTGAAAAGAAAGTAATGCATTTCTTCCTTTACAGAGCACAATGTTAATTAATTACATTTAATGAAACACTGTAAAACGCAAAGTATCCCCTCAGATGGGTTACATCCCATCAGACCTGGCTATGATTTTGGTAATGCTGACAAATGATTCCCAAAATAATTTCCTGGGTGTCAACCTCAACTCAATGCCAGTCAACTCAAAATTATACCTGTGTGTTGACATTCACTGGCCAGTGAAAGGGAAAATTTGGGGTGATTTCCTGGAACAATTAGCTCAGGGAGGATGAGCTAGACTTGACAGGTCATCCAGCTTGTAGGAGCTTACATGACCCAAACACCCATGTTATCTTGGCTAAAGAAGGGAGATGGGAACTTGTGCTCTCACCCAGCCCCAGATCAGTGAGCTCCGTGCTCCGCCGACCCTGAAGGGGCCCCTCAGGACTGATCTGCAGAATGCGGTTGAGGGTGTGGATCCATTCGTCCATATCAGACTCTGTTTCAGCAGCCAGCACAAAATAGGTCAGGTCGTTCATTTTCAGTTCAAAGGCATATTTTCTCAGTCTGTTATTCTTTGATATAAAAAGAAAGAAAGAAAACACCAGTTAAGTCTTATAGATTAAGAGATATATTTTACGGGGTCTTGGTGGTTCTCAAGTTTTTCCATACAGGTAGGTAACAAAGAAATCTTCCAAAATAGGATACCAATTTAGATGGTTATGAATCATCTTGTATTTCTTATACAGCATTTAACTCCTACTCACACCTTTGTAAAGTCTTTAGTGCCTCTACACTGTAATAAAGCAAAGCTAATATACTTATGATAACTCAACTTTGTATAAGTAAAATACAAAAGGAGAACTAGAAGATGAGAGTGTTAACTATCATGTGAGATGATGGTTAAATATCAAAGTATAAAATTTTTTTTTGGAGAATAGGGTTGCTATTGTTGGTGGCAAGGAAAAAGTAATTTTTAATATCTTCTTGGCCATGTCCTTTTTCTTTGGGATGTTCTCAGAGACTGTCCCAAAATAACTTATCCCTTTCAATGTCCACAATAGCATGATTACAACTGCAAATACAACATTTACTAAACACTTGTCATCTGTATACTAGGCACTGTGCTGAGCATTTTATGGTCGTTATTATTTCATTTAAATCTCCCCACAACCTTATAAGACAAATCATATTATTGCATTTAATATATGATGATATTAAGACTTGGGAAGATAAATTAAAATGTGCTAGGGATTGCATGGGTGGTAAGTGGTAGAGAAGGAAAATAACCTGTTTAGATTTTAACAGCAACTGAGATGATCCAGGTACAAGGAGATGCTCAGCAAATGCCATTCTCTATTCTTGCTACCTTCCTGGCATAATCACAAACCAATGGGGGTATCCATGGTGTGGGAGGTGATAAATTCTCAAAGTGCTGAGAATAGACAGTGGAGCAACATATATGCTTCAAAAGAAGGAAATTTTGGGAATTAAAGGAGAAAAAAGAATTAGCAAAAAAGCTATCTGTGAGTCTCACTGTAAGACATCACACCTAAAATGCCACTATCTAGCCTCTTCCAAGGGCAAGCTCTTTGATCCTGTTCATACTTCTATAATATTGTCAAGTATTAGAATGAGGAAATAAGAACTGAAAAAAAAAATGAGGGGAGGATTAGAAACCTCTAGGAGAACTTTAAATGTGCCAACATCTCAATCACAGGGCTGCCAGAAGGAGAAGAGGAAGAGCAAGAAATTGAAAACTTATGTGAAAAATCGAATGAAGGAAAACATCCCAAATTTGGTGAAGGAAACCCGCATACAAATCCAGGAAGCACAGAATCTCAAACAAGCTAGACCCAAAGAGGACTACACCAAGACACACCATAATTAAAACACCAGAAGTTAAAAAGAGCAAGAGAAGAGGATTACCTACACAGAGGTTTCTGTAAGACTATTTTTTTAAAGACTAATTTTTAAAAAGAAACTTTGCAGGCAGGAAGGGATTGGCAAGAAGTATTCAAAGTAATGAAAAGAATGGATCTAGAACCAAGATGACTCTATTCAGCAAAGCTATCATTGAGAATGGAAAGGCAGATAAAGTGCTTTCCAGACAAGGTAAAGCTAAAGGAGTTCATCATCACCAAGTCCTTCTCATATGAAATGTTACAGGGGCTTGGTTAGGAAAAAGAAGATAAAAACCATGAACATTAAAATAACAACAAACTCACAACTACCAACAGCATAACCTAAAACAAACAACAGAAAAGAACTAAGAAACAACCAGAATAGGACCAGAATCATAAGTATGGGGATCATTTGGAGGGCTATCAGCTGGGAGAGGCAAGGGGAAGAAATGGGGAAATGGTGCAGAGATTAGGAAACATAATTGTGGGTACAATATAGGAAGAGGGAAGTAAAGAATAACATAGTAGAGGGTGGAGCTGGGGAACTTATATGCACGACCTGTGGACATGAACCAAGGCGGGTAGGATTGCTGGAGGGACAAGAAATTGGGACAACTGTAACAGCATAAGCAATAAAATATACTTAAAATATTAAAGTAGGCATTAGTTACCAAAACAAACAGAAAAAGCATGCAAATTCTTAGAAGGCGCTATCCTGGGGGAGTTACACCCTCACACACCCTTCCTGTGCTTGAGACAAAGGAGGTCTAGTGACCAGCCTGTGACCCCCACTGATGGCAAAGTGCCTAAGGACAAAGGCAAGTTGGCTGAAAGCAAATGTGAAAAAAGAAAGACAGATTTCTTTCAAAAAAACCACAGGCAGAGAAAGAGACAGGAAGGAAAGAACTAGAAATGACCAGAGTTCAGGGCCTTCCTTTGACTAGGATATTGTTAAAACATTTGAGAATAGCAAATGCAAGCTAATCTCAGTGTTGTCTTGAAAAAAAACAAATCAAAGAGCCTCCTTCACTAATCTGATGTAACTAATGTGAACTGGGAGATGCAGAACGATGTAAAATGCTGACAGTGCGTCCAAGTAAAAAGTGGACGGAACTGCAACCCACTTTCCAATGCAAAGCAACTAACACAGTTTTAGAAAGAAAATATTACAAAACACAAAAACCTTGATTTTCTTCTTTTTTTAATTTAATTTTATTGTTGCTGTATTATATCCATCCCCTTGTTCCTACCCCTGGTCCCCTTCCCCACCCACCCACTCTCTCAACCTTGATTTTCTAAATTGTATTCTGTCCATCAAATAAATTGAATATTTTTGGTCAACTTGAACAATATTATTAAAATATTTTTTAAAAATTTGAGCGAAGTATAATAAGCTCTTGTTTCTTACAAAGAGGTATTCATAAATGAAATAAATATTCTATTTACAATGGCTCCGAAACCAAATTATATTTTACTATATGGAGTGAGATGTAGAGAAGCTTAGGTTGGGGGAGGGTAAGATGCTGAAGCAGTTTTCTATCTCACTCTGGAAAATAACAACATACAGGCTGGGAAAAAAAAAAAGGACAGGCATAGAAAGTCAATGGAACATTTTAATGATCTTGAAATGCAGAGTCAAGCCATTAAAATAATAATCAGAAAGGAATCACAGTTTTTTCACTCCCCCAGTTTTCTTCTGTTTCCCTGAAATCAGTGTTCTTCAGATACACAGCAACAGTTTTCCCCCTTCCAGCTCACCATAGCTCATCTACACGGCTTCGTACATCACTGGAAACTGTGAACATGTGAACTGCGAACATGGCCACCTGATATGTCTAATGGGTTGTAGCAAGCTGGTCTGTTTCACAGTGCTCATCTGGAAAACTTCCAAAATGGAAACTCTAAGGAAGCTACTAAAACCAATGGAGGACTGAATGTCAAACAACCAAGTTCTCCAAATTTTCATGGTACCAGTTGTGGTGCTCGAATTTTGCAGAAACACAAGGAGAGTTTTAAAAGAAAGCGCAAAATATCATATTCAGGTTACTGGCATGGGTGGCTACTATCCATGCAGTTCTTCCCGTGCTTTGTATGTATGTTTATTTGTTCATTCAAAAAAATGTATTGGGTACCTTACCTTCTCTGTGTCAGGTACACAGCATTAAAAAAACACATGTAAAGGGCTTGCCCTCACTGAACTAACGGTTCAGCGTAATGAGGTGTCAATAAATAAGTAAATAAGTAGAACTATAACATATATAATGCATATAATGTAATATAATATTCCATCATGCAGGGATAAATAGAATTTCATGCTTGCATGTATTATCAGAACCTAATGTTTGAGGTGAGCCCCTGATGGCTTATTTGCATGTGCTAGACGTATATTTTCTGGGCATCTTCCCACAGGCTGGGAGCTCTTTGAAGACAGGAGCCACTTCCAATTCTCACTTGGCTTTCCCACAATGCTTTGCATATAGACAAATTAAAAAATATATATATATGTTTAAAAATTTTACTTATTATTTTTAGAGAAAGGGGTAGGGAGAGAGGCAGAGAGGAAGAGAGACATCAATGTATGGCTGCCTTTCACCTGCTTCCAGCTATGGATCTGGCTGGAGACCTGGCTTGCAACCTGGGTATGTGGCCTGGCTAGGGAATCGAACCAGCGACCTTTGGGTTTGCTTATCCACTGTGCCACCAGCCAGGGCCTTAGACAAATTTTTAATAACTACATTTGCTGAAGTGAATCTGGCATAAAAAACTCACTGTTTAGAACTGAGCACATCTTTGTAGTGTTTCCTGTGACCATGAGGCATATGTAGGATAAATGCATGCATGTATGTATGTCCATTTAACGTATAATAACCAAGTATTTATTTCCTCGAGCCTCTTTCTGAAAATTTGGACATTCTTTCACCTCAGATCTAATATTGCTTTATTCACTCTGTGACTTGGAAAACCAACTCCATCCTCTGAGTTTTATGTGAATAAATTGGGGCACTAACAGTGCATATTCTATCAACTGCTGTCAAGTAATATTAAATGAAGAAAACTGCACGTGTCATTCTGGTTATTACTGTTATCCTGGAAAGTGTCTTAGGAGCTGGAGTTTGCCAACAGGAAGATTAGAGGTCATATTTGGATTCTAGATTTGTTTTCCTGGACAGGTATCCTTTTTTCTTCCCATTTGATGGCCTCTTTATGGTAGGCATGCACACTCCATTTCCACACCTGGAGATCCAAGTTGCTCTCTTCTCACACCTGGCCCTACTTCCCTTATGAAGTGACTGAGCAGCGGAAGGTATCTGAGCCTCTAGCCATTGGTTGAACGGAAAAGACCATTGCTTTGAACTCCATATCTACCAGGGGCCAGATCCAGCACCCATCCCCATTTTAACCTGTATAGAGCAACATCAGTCATGATCACTTTTGAGGTATGGGCTGTAGGCAGATGGGATTCCTAGGCTATTCATTCTCACCACAGTGGCAGGACCTAGAGTAGGCGGGTGGATAGATGGAGAGATGGATGGGCCAGCAAATAAATGAATAAATGAAAAGCCTGACTAAACAAGATAGCATAACAGGCCTAAACACCCCTTTAGTCCCAGTTCAAGCTGAAGAAGCAAAAAGGGAAAGTTATGCTCCAGACAGGGAGTGCAAGGGTAGAAAACAAGTCTTACATTGTTGGGTGGTATTATAAAATAATGGAAAACTACTGTTAGGCTTTATTTTACCAAGATCCAGGAAACTTGGGTAAGAGTTTCTCTGTACTTGAGCTAACTCTGGAAATGTATTTCTAAGAATTCTAAGGATTATTCTTTGGAAAACACAATGATATAGAGTAGACCTGAATGGCTGGCTCGCTAAAGAGTGTTATGAGCTTCAAATCTCAAAAGACCCCGGATAGTAGGCAGAACTCTCTGAGCCCAAGTCTTTGTTCCTCTTTGCTATTTTATTCAAGGGAAACTGACAATGATTCTTGGCAAAATAGGTCTGACTCATCCCATGATTCATTGGCTCTGTGCTTTTGTGTGTAGTGTTTCATCTTTAGGCACATTTTGTGCCTGCGGGCTTGCTTAGCAATGATTAAACTTCTACTACCTCATTCAGAATATTCCTTCCAGATGCAACAACTTGTAAGTTAGAAAGAGTTGTAAGCGCCTATGTTAAGAACTGGGACTTAGACACCAAGTTGACAAGGGACCCAGATACCTTGTTTCCCAAAATGGTCTCAGGAAGCTAGAGGTCCTTCTCTCTAAAAAGGTAACATGTTTTTGATAAAAAGGAATGTAAATGAAGGGACATAGAGCTGAATTCTTTAAAAGATATAATAAATACTTCCAAATATTTGAATGACTCCATATGGGGAAATGAAGTAGGATTATTTAAGTATGCTTTAATATGCAATATCTACCCTGGAACATCCTACCTACAAGCCCCTATTTTCTGTACAGCATTCCAGCTGACCTAAATGGGTTCATTGCTGTTCTGTGCGACTAGAATATTCCATAGAGAGCACCATTTGTACCTCCATTATAGCTCCTAGACACTGTGTAATAAATAGGAGACTGAGTTCCTCTCTGGTTATCACTTTAGTAGGGAATTCCAATGCCTAAGCACAGCTAGCATGTCGTAGGCACTAAATGTGCATAATGAGCGCGTGAGCACATTTAGGTAGAAATTTCAGGAAGATAAATTAAGATTTTCTAGAAAGGCTTTTCCGCAATGGAGTGTCTAGCTCCCTAAATTGTGATCTTTGTAATTAATGGGAAGTCGAGGGACTAAAGGCCAAACATACACTGCCTCTCAGATCCCTTTCATAGGTTAGCACATTTATTCTAGTAGTTTTGCAGATGAGGAACCTGAGATGAAAGGGTTTAAGTAATTTACTCAAAGACCTCAGAGAGTAAATGGTAAAACTAGAATTTCAATGCTGACTTATACCCCTAGAAGATACCCTCTTTCTAAGGCGCTGCATAATCAGAGAATGAAATACCCTCTAAGTGGTTCCTACAGTGGAAGGTCAGATTAGAGCACTCAGGGGTGTGTACAACACAGAGTTATGTGATATTTGAAAGAAGAAATTACATAGTTAATGTATCTCTGCAGACTTAGTGCACGAAAAGGGCTACAGTGATATTTCCTCAAAGATGATGAGTCATTTGTTAGAGCAAGTTTGGAAGTCCAAATGGAAAAGAAAATTAGTTTTTCAGTCAATGTCTATAAAACACAGTTATTGATCTTTAACCTATTGCTAAAAAAGTATTTCTAAAGCCAAACAGACTCCTTTTAACCAGCAATAAAAGCAACTATATCCACCCTCTATTAAATCTTTATTGCCATTTCCATTGACAAAGCTGTCATCTGACTTTACATGCAGTTACCTTTCACTGTTAGTGGAGGGCTGAACAGCATGATTAATTTTTTTTCCTTTTAAAGTTCAGCATGATTTCCAGAGGCATCCTAGATTATAACAGATGAACCATCCAGAGATAGGTTAGACCTAAATGACTGGAGAGAACCCTATTTTTCATCCACATTATCAGGTGTCACTGGTATTAATCCAAGATGTAGCCTCAGTTACACAGCAGGCTCTGTGGATGCCCGTGGGAAGAGAAGAAGCTGCTCCTCAGGGCCTGTGACCAGAAACAGAGCCCTCAACCTCTCAACAAGCCAGTGTCTTAACGCGAAAGTTGAACTGAAATTATACAACACTTCATTTCTTCGATTTCCATGTAGAGGGAATACGAAGCGATTTCATCAGAGTAGAAAGAATAAATGTCTTGAAAGGAAGTGTTAAAATGAGGTCTATGGAATTAGTCCGCTGCCCTTTGCCACAGCGGTCCATTTCGAATTGCACACTTAGGACAGTAGTTTGAAGCCTGAGAGGCTGTGGAACAATATTGCCTGCTAAAAGCACTGTGTCTGTTTCTGAAATTAAATTCTTGGCAATCAATGTAATCCTCGTCTTTGAAGGAAGCCTCCTCTTAGAAGGAAGATGCTGCATATGCACATTGTGAGTTTACTATCTCATACCTAATAATAAAGATAATGTTGATGAGGTATGTTCTTTGAGCTATATGATTTACATGCTCTCTTATTGAATTCTTATGTTGCCTCAGGACCTTTGCACTTGTTGTCCCTGCTCATTCTTTAGTCTCTAGCTCAAATACTTTCTCTTCAAATATGCTTTTCTCACTTCTAGAGAGTGGATATTATTTTCCAATCTTACCAGTTGTCCCTTCAGTAACCCTGTTTTATTTTCTTTATTTCAGATTTCACCAACGGATTCTATTCTGCTTATTTCTTTCTTTGCCTGTTTTCTGTTTTTCTTTCTTTCCTGCAAGCAGGTTTTGTGAAAGCAGGGCTCAAGCTTGCCTTGTTCTCCACTGGATCCCTACAAACTAGAATAATTCTTGGCTCATCTCAGATGCTCCATAAATATTTCTGGAATAAATAACTGATGACTGGATAAAACTACTCTTTGATTAAAACAAACAAACAAACAAACAAACCCACGAGAGAAGAGGGATTTATACTCACCTGCACCACACCTGTGCAGGAATCCAGAAAGATGCAGCCTTTGGGTTCTTTGGATATTTTTTCATCTCTGTAAAAATTCATGATGTAGGAGCTATCAGGCAACTGTGTCAGCTGAAAGTAGCGCTTTTTGAATGACTAAACAAAGGAAAAGACACAAGAGGTGTTCAGGGTGCAGCATGCATCAGTCACGGAAACTAGCATTTTTTCCTCTAATTCCTTCAAGAGTGTGACCTCAGTAGGGCACTGTTTGGGAGAAGAGCACACTCTTTCCCATAAATAAAATACAAACCCCATGCAAACGGCTCTCCTCTGTGCTCTGACTGAAGGAGAGGGTGTCAAGAATGGTGACAGAAGCAAAGATGGGGCCTGAGATCTTACCCGAATAGTAATGGTATTGTTCACGGTGCTGTTGAAATTTCCCTTGTAGAGCCAGCCAGACTTGAAAACTCCGGTGCCTCCGGCTCCCCCACAGCCCTTGGAAGACGAGTGGGAGGTGGTATCCTGTACAAAAGGTATCATTTAGCACAACTGCAATCTTTTGTGAATTCTACATCTTCCCTGCACTGAAAACAGAGCCCCCTTTTCTCTTTTGACTCCTCTCAAATAATCATGTTCCATTTCAAAACAAACGCGACTCATTTTGACTAAAAGCCCTCACTCAAGCAGCTCCTGCGGCTTGATGAAAAATTGCTCAGAATGTGAAACACCCGAGTGAACGACAGGGACTCATTACTCTCATGTTTTAAACATTTCACTTACACCAGTTTACTTACTTCATCCTTATCAGCGTCTTCATGGTCAACCTCAAAGGAATGCGAGGGAAGTTTCTCTGGTTTGTATTCTGCTCTGATAGTAAAACAAACAAAAGAGAAAAGGTTCCCATTTGCCATTTGAGACATGGGTTTCCTTTGCAGCTGTTCCTTGGGTAACAGCTATTGTAGTTTTTAATAAAATAGTGTACCCTTGTGAGGGTCCCATTTGTTTTGGAGGTATGGACTTCCTCTTGCACCTTGGGGTCTTCCTTCAGTAAATAAATCTCTATTTTAATCCATGGGGCTACTATTTACACAGATTCACACAGTGAGTGAGATGAAGGTGAGCAGGACAATGTTTAGGCTGGGTAGCTTATACTTTCCTTCTTCCACATGTTGAAGTGGGATGTGAAGTAGTGATGTTTTCATTACCTTCCTGTTTCACCTTTCCATGAAATGCCCAAGCCACAGGGTGGCCCTTTGAGGGACCCCGTTCTAGAGGACAAGCCAGGACAAGTGCTCTGGCCACTAGGCTGCGCTGTCTTCCTGACTGTGATCTCCCAGAAAGTCTGTGTCAGGGTGACTCAGTGGCAATTGTGTTTGCTTTGAGTATTTCCATGGCAGCGCAGAAACGCCTGCATGTGATAGCATTTCCAACTTAAACAGGGGAGCGAGAGCAAACACCTGGCTTTGTAAATGGTGAAAGACAAATACACTTTCCTGGGCTTGATTCTGTCTCCTACCTCACAGTTGAATGGAAATTGGACAATACCGTATCAGGCATTCCTTGATATCTAGCCAGAAATTTTTACATGTAGGATTCACATGGCATGTTTTTAAAAAGATGACGTATGCTGTGTAGAAGCAACCTCAGAATCTGACTATCAAGAGAGAAAGCCCAGTGGCACATTCACAAATAGTCTCCTCCATTGAAGGTATTTTAGGGAGCAATGCTTGGCCAACTTCATTAGTTCCTAATCAAATTCTTGCTGACCTCATATACATAAAAGAAGTGCTGACCAGTGAGCATCTATTTACATCATGGGGGTGGTGGGTGAGTGAATGAGGCCATGCCTTTTCTTGGCTGGCTTTTCCTAATTCTGAGTTTGTTTGATCAAATTCAATGGAAGTTGAGAGCTGCCTTAATTCTTGGAGGTTGTTCTCCTTGCCAATAAATAATCAAGTGTCCAAATAGTATCTGTTACACAGAAGACCCTCAATAATACCAACCATATACCAGAAAGTAAATCCCCAAACTGAGGACACCTGCATTCTAAGGAAGTAGAGAGTAGGTAATTAGGCATTAACAAACAAGAGAATTTCCCTGGGTGAAAATGGTTGTGAAGAAAATTAAAACATTGAGGAGAAAGGAGTGATCTGGGTAAGTGTGGCAGAGGCCAGACTTAGCAAAGGTGGTCACCGATGGCCATTTGGGTTGAGAGTCAGAAGAAGCTGGTCATGTGATGATTTGGGGAAAGATCATTCTGGGCACAGTGAATGGCGACCGTACTGGTCCTGGGGAGGAACCAGGTTGGAGTGTCCAGGAGTAGGAGGGGCACCATCAGGGAGAGAGAGCCATAGGAGGTGAGGTCAGCCCCTGAAGAAAAGGCTCAAGGTGGCAGACAGTGTTTAGACCATCACTGAGCCAGGGGGTTACTGAGGACTCTTCTTTCCCAGTCTATCCTATTTCACTGGCCCACATGACACAGTCTCCTTGCCTTTAAGTAGCCCTCATCACCACCCAGCCTCATGTCCGCAGGGCCACTGAGCAATGACTGCTCACTCCTGTACAGATCATTAAAAGATAAACACCTCTGCTACTGATTTGAACATTCTTCCCCCAGCAGCACTGTGGGGTCCCTGAGTCTTTGGGGTTCTGAAATAAAGGGCTCAGTAGGGACCTTACCCTCTAGTCTTTGAACCCAAGATGAGTTGTCATTTCTAGGTAGTCTCATGTCTCGTTTCTCCACACAAATGACTTCCATTGCCCAGATGAGGGTTGTGGGGAATGCCTCAGTGCCCACAGTTGTGAAATTGGGGCAAGTTGCTAAGCCTCTCAGTGCCCAAGTTCCTTTTACACAACAGGGACAGCAGTACCTACTCTGTAGGATCATGCGTGTTAAATGGGATAATACACATATGGCACCTAGCATATTCTGGCTCACTGTTGACACTTAGAAAATGTTCTTTTATTTACATAAATCTTCTCTAATTCAACCCACTCAAACCCATTACATTTTATTTGATCTTCAGGCACAATATATATTCTATAAGATTTTCTTCTTCTTCTTCTTTTTTTAGATTCTATTTATTATCTTCACAGAGGGGAAGGGAGAGAGGCAGAGAGGGAGACATCCATGTATGGTTGCCTTTCACCTGCCTCCAGCTACGGACCTGGCTGGAGACCTGGTTTGTAACCTGGTTGTGTGCCCTGGTTGTGGCTGGAAATTGAAACAGCAACTTTTGTGTTCTTGGGCCCATGCCTTATCCACTGTGCCACCAGCCAAGGGCTGAGATTTTCTTCTTTATAATAAAAATTTAAATATGTCATATATCTTTATATTTTACCCCATGGATTAATGAAATCAGTGGCATTACACATATTTTTGTTTCAGATATATTTTTGAAATTGAGGTATAATTGACAGGTAATACATTAGTTTCAGGTATACAACATAATGATTCTAAATTTGTATATATTGCAAAAACGATCTCCGCAAAAAGTCTAGTTAACATCTCTCACCATACATGGTTGAGTTGTGATTTTTTCCCCTTTTGATGAGGAATTTTAAGATCTAGTCTCTTAGTAACTTTCAAACATGCAATACTGTATTATCATTTAGAGTTACCATGCTGTACATTACATTTCCATGACATTTATTTTATAACTGGAAGGTTGTGTTTTTGGTCCTCTTCACCCATTTTGCCTCCTCCCCTCCACCCCGATCTCTGATAACCATAAGTATGTTCTCTGTATCTATGAGCTGAACTTGTTTTTGTTAGTTTTTAAATTCTATATATAAGTGAGATCATACGGTATTTGTCTTTCTCTGACTTAATTCACTTAGTGTAATGCCCTTGAGAGCCATTCTGGTGTCACAAACAGCAAGATTTCCCCTTTTTTATTTATTATTATTATTTTAAAATATTTTATTTATTATTTCCAGAAAGAGAGGAAGGGAGAGAGGCAGCAAGGGAGAGAGGAAGAAAAACATCAATGTATGGTTGCCTTTCACCTGCCTCCAGCCATGGATCTGGCTGGAGACCTGGCTTGCAACCTGGTTATGTGCCCTGGCTGGGGAATCGAACCAGTGACCTTTAGGTTCATGGGCCAGTGCCTTATCCACTGTGCTACCAGCCAGGGCTAGATTTCCCCCTTTTTAATGAAGGAACAGTATTTCATTTGCAACAGACAGATTATTTTTATATCTTGGCTATTGTAAATAATGCTGCAGTGAACATAGGATGTATATATCTTTTAGAATTGGTGTTTTCATTTTCTTCAGATAAATATCCAGAAGTCAAAGTGCTGGATGATATGGTAGTTCTATGTGTAATTTTTCAAGGAACCTCCGTACTCGTTTCCATAGAGACCACACCAATTGCCATTCCCACCAACAGTGTACGAAGGCTCCCTTTTCTTCTCTTCCTCAACAACACTTGTTATTTCTTGATTTTTGATGATAGCCATTCTAACAGATGTGGGTTGAGAGGTCATTGTGGTTTTTATTTTACTTTCCCTGTTGATTAGTGATGTTGAGCATCATTTCATGTATCTGTTGGCCATCTGTATGTCTTCTTTAGAGAAATGTCTATTCAGAGCCTCTGTCTATGTTTTAATTAAATCGGTTGTTAAGGTTTCTTTTCTATTGAGTTGTATGAGTTCTTTGTATATTTTGGATATTAACCCTTTATCAGTTATATGATTTGCAAATATTTTCTTCCACTCAATAGATTACCTTTTCATTTTGTTGATAGTTTTCTTTGCTGTGCAGAAACTTTTTAGTTTGATAAAGTCCCACTTGTTTATTTAGGCTTTTGTTGCCTTTGATTTTGGTGTCAAATCCAAAAAAATTGCCTACGTTTTCTTCTAGGAGTTTTATGGTTTCAGGTGTTACATTCAAGTCATTAATTCATTCTGCATTCATTTTTGTGTATGGTGTAAGATAGGAGCTTAGTTTCTATAGTCTAATGACCTGTATTAATAAAGTTTCTTACTTTGTGGCAACCTTAATCTTCCCCTTCTTGGTATCAACTTCCACTTTAAAGTAGGAAAAATTCTCGACAATATCTTGGTTGCTATTGCATTTTTCTCATGAGAATTTTCTCCTCATGTTCTGTGACAGTTGCAATTCAACAAGACCCTATACTTACTCAATGTGCTGTCTCTACTGTTTTAGTAGAAGAAAAATGCCACAAATTTTATAGTTATTTCTTTTTCTTTATCATTATTTTTATTGAATTTATTGGGGTGACATTGATTAACAAAATTATATAGGTTTCAGGTGTACAATTCTATAATACATCATGTGTATATTGTAGCAATTTTCAACGTTTTTCATCTCATGGCACACCTAAGCTAATTACTAAAATTTTGCAGCACACCAAAAAAATGTATTTTATGCAACTCTGACAAAAAATAGGTATAATTTTGACTCATCCACACTGGATGGCTATTATTGTGTTAGCTGTTGCTGTAGCTTTATTTGACACTTTAAGAGAAAAGAGGTCAGTGCCCCTAACCTAAATAGGTATTACATGTTTTAAAAATTCTTGGGTTGCACAGGTTGAAAATTGCTTGTATATTGTATTGTGTGTTCGTCAGCAAAAGTCAAGACTGCTTCCATCTCCACTTGTACCCCCTACATACCTCCTTCCACTCCTCTTTCACACCAGTAATCACCATACTTATTTGTGTCCATGACGTTTTTCCCCCTTAATCCTGTCCCCCTTTTCACCCAACCCCTAACCTCTTCCCCTCTACTATCTTTATGGCATCATGCATATAAGAAAAGAAAAACAGCGTTTGGGGATAAAGCCATTAGAAATTTCAATAGATCTAAATAGAGTAGGAGGCATCTATTTGAAAGGCCAGCTAAATACTGCTTTCCACATGCTCATATGTGTCCAGTGCTGGGATACATCTTCCATGTTGTAACCACTTCTCGGAACTATTTTGAGAAAGAGGAAGTCTTGATGTGAAAAGAAAATGCTTTGCTTGTCAACTGTGCATATAAAAAGTGTGGGCCAGAGGGGAGCAAAAAGGGGATGGATGTAATACAACAACAATAAAATTAAAAAAAAAAAAGGGTGTGGTATACACATAAAAAAAAAAAAAAAAAGTGTGGGCCAACACCCAGACATTCCTAGTACAGTAATTGCAAACGGAAGCCTAGCATGTGATGGGACCTTCCCAACATGAAGGTGCGAAGGGTTACCTATTAAAAGTGATCTGAGCTTAATGGAATGCTCAGGGATTTGGTAGATGCTAATGTTCACTGTTTGAAAAAGATCTGCTATTTTGGAGGAAACATTGGCTCTTCATAATAATGTGACTCCAAAAGAAATGGCTTCTCTCTCTCTCTCTCTCTCTCTCTCTCTCTCTCTCTGCCCTGTTCTGATCACTGCAATCCCTTGTTTCATAGAGCAAAGAGGTGAACTGGACCATGTCACACTCCTGGTTACAACTTCCACAGGCTTCTGTTGCAATGACAGTAAATTCCAAGCTCCTTCTCAGGGCACACAAAGTCTCCTGTCTCAGTTTCCATAGTTTTATTTCACCCACCCTCTTTGCTCCCCTCAGCTCCAGCCTTCCTGATTGTCAGTCTGGTCAGGTGACCATGCACGTTCCCACCTCAGGACCTTTGCCCATGCTGTTCCCTCTGGGAACGTTTTCCTAAGATCACAGTGCTGGCAGTGACCGTTGCTTGAGATCTGAGCTCAAATACCACCTTCTCAGAGCCATTCTCTACCTCTTCCTTCCAGTTCTGCAATCAGAAGCTCAGAGCATCACTTCCAATAGTCTGAGTCTGGAAAAGGTGGTTTGAGGGGCATGTGAAATCTGGGAAAGTGGTCCCTAAATCCAAACCATGTGTCTATCAACATTAGATGCAATGTATATCATATCAATATTTCACTTGAGGAAAGTTGTTTTAATAAAAAACGTCTTTTGACGGTAGGCAGTGTTTTTCTCAGGATCATTTGTATCATTTTAGTTTGGTGAACCAATGTGTTGAGAGATTCCAGTTTTTTTTGCAATTCTTTAAATTCGAGCAATTCCAATCCCATCCAGGAATGCTAGAGTTTAAAACTTGACATTCACACAATTTACCTGCCCAGTTAGTAATTATTGCACACCTGCTATATGCCAGGCATTCTTCGGAAAGGAAAAGTCCTTACCCTTTGGGAGATTTTTCTTTAGAGGGGACACAAACATTGAATCATTGACTACTTGAGTTCAGGTAAACTTCTCTGTGGAGGTGACATTTTGAGCAGAACGAAGCTACCTTCTCCAGAGTCAAGAGAAAACAGATGTTTTAACTTTTCTTAAGCACATATCACTTCTGTGATATGGAGGCTATTTTAGTGATTTTTGATATCTCAGCATGAAAATGCAAGGAACCAATGGTAAATCTGAACACTATATATAGAATATTATCAGAAAAAATTTTAATGCACTCTATACTTTTTCTAATCCTCTGTATCTGCTATTGAGAGGACAGCTTGTAGAAGAATGATATAACCATACTTTAAAACTTTATTCAACAATTAAATATGAGCATACTTATATCTCACTCCCAATTTTGTCACTATACAAACATTACATGGTTGAATAAAATAGTGTATCATGACTCTTATTTTTAAATTTTGTAAAATATTCCTTGACACTCGATTAACATATAGAGGTTCATAAACAATGGCAGAACTTAAACAAAGAAATACTTCATATAAGAGGAAATCAAAGCTATACTCATGGTAAGTTCTTACCGAGGTAATTGTCGAATATCTCCGGAATATTGTTCATATTTGTAGTTTACCACATACCACTGGGAACTATAAAATTTACAAGCCTTAAAGAAAAAAAAAAAAAACACAAAATAATTATCATTAAAAAATTCAGCTGTCCTGGGCAAAGGTACCATGAATATAGTTCTCATGATCTCTGGGGTCCTGTTAAAATAGCTATATTAATGATGTTAAGGTAGGTGAGGGGTTTATTCATAAAAATTATTTCACATTTTTCAGTGCAATGAAAATCTAACCTTTCCCCAGACTCTTGGAGGAGGGACTGCTTAACATATTTATTCTATTTTTGTTCCATCAAGAGAAGCCTACTTTAATCACTCACTGAATCACACCAAGGGCATGTTATTAACCTCAAGTGCCAACATTTCTCAGCTTTTCTGGCAACCCCTTCCATTATTTAATAGGTTTGACTAGTGAAAGATGTCATTACTGATATGTAATCCTTTCCTCATAATTTTAGCCCATGTCTTCTTGTTTTTGCATCAGCAGCTTTCCTTCTTCTCTTTATCTCAGCTTAGCTTACTACCTTGTAAGGCCCAGTCTTCTCTGCCATTGCTCATGGATTTTATAAATATATGTGAATAAAAGACGACCAAAAGCTTTTCTTTAAAAAACGTTGGTTAACAGCACATAATAATGATCTTACAGTGGCCCATACTGAATGATGCCGCAGTATTTACAGATGGCAAATCATTTCTCAAACACCCACCATGCCCTTAGTACTGTATTGACTATGGGTTAGCAATGGAGATTTCATTAGATGGTTTTTAAGATTCCTTTGGATTCTAAAAACCACACGATTCTCAGGATTTAACAGCTATTAGGATTAGAAGAAAACATTGTCCTTCGGCATTGGTGGGAGTATGAGGAGCAGCACACTTAACACAGTGTGAAGACTAGAGATCTGTGATTGTCTTTGCGACCAAGAAGGGGACAGGCAGGATCTCCCTGTGGCAACGTCCACTCAAGCTGCAGACGGGCTGCAAAAAAGGGAGCCCTAGCCCTGCCTTCGCAGCAACAGAAAGTGGCAGAGAAGGGCCCAGGGATGGCAGAGAAAGGCTGCTGGGAAACAGAGGGTACAGGTGCTGGCTCAGAAAGCACAGAGAAGGCAGGGAGGGGGAGCGGGACTGGGAGGCCTCGGTGCTCTGGACATCTCTGGCCTTGAGCTTTCTCATCACCATGGCTTTATTTGTTCAGGGAAACACCCACCCATGACCGACCGAGGCACTGAGGGTGAAACAATACATGTGATGGGACGAAGACAGGCATAGGAAGATGATGGCAGAGACTTCAGGAGAAGAGTTTAAAAACAAAACAACCGTAAGACAAACAGGCTTGGATAACTGAAAAGGGAATTTGGAACATCTGTGATGAGCAGACGGGAGGGACGTGAACAAGGTTGCATATTTAGCTTATACTACATTTCTTTCCTTTTCTTTTTGTACGATTTTATTTTATTATTGTTACAGAGAGGGGAAGGGAGGGAGGAAGAGAGGGAGAGAGACATTAGTGTATGGTTGCCTTCCACCTGCCTCAGCTACAGACCTGGCTGGAGACCTGGCTTGCAACCTGGTTATGTGCCCTGGCTGGGAATCGAACCTGCATCCTTTTGGTTCGCAAGCTAGTACTCAAGCCACTGAGCCACACCAGCCAGGGCCTAATACTACATTTCTTAACTTGCCAGTTCCTGAGCTGAGTCTATAGGTTTCATGGTTCTGGAAATAAGAGGAAAACTATGCCTTGATATTCTTCTTGGCTAAAAGTTCATTTTACATAAAGATGCTAGGGATTCAGGCAAGGACCAGGTAGGCCCACAGCATCCCAAGCCTTGGAGACAGAACATTTCCGATTGTAATTCTTTCTCACCTCTCTTACTTCCTTTCCTTTCTCCATGCCTTGCTGTAGTTATCAAATGAAACAAAATATATTTAAAAAAACATAAACCTACTCCTTTTTTGCATTCTCTTTCAACCTTTTCCCCCTAGTACATAGTTTTACCTTGTTCCCCTCTAAGTATATATTAGAATTTAAATAGTTCTTTATTCACTTAACTGGCATATGCTAGAGATTTTTACACTTGTTTTCTAAATTCTATGACCACTTTAAAGTAGAATAAAGTATCATATCCTAATTTACTAACCCAGTGTCCTAGTTTTGGAGATCTTTCATTCATTAATTCATTCAGCAAACATTACTGAGCTTTTACTGGGTGCCTGGGTTGTTCTTAGTGATGGGACTCCATCAGTGAACAAGAGACTAAAATGTATTTCCTCTTGAAACTTATACCTTTGTGAGGAAATGGTTAATATTAATAAATACAAAATAAGTAAATTATGCAATATGTTAGAGAATGGTGTCATGAAAAATATAGCAGAGGGGGAGGGATAGAGTTGGGAATAGAGGGTCAAGTTAAATAGAATAGTTAAGGTATTGCATTTGCCACTGGACAAAGATGTATAGAAGAGAACAGAAAGGGTGGTTATTGAGGCTACTTGAAATTTGTCCATGGTCAAAATTAATCCACTGAGTCATGGGTATGGTCCTCCCATTCTCTCCCATGTCCCAACTATCCTGGATTATTTTCTTAGGATAGAATGCTCAAAGCATTTTTAAAATCTTTGATAAAAATAATTGCCAAACTAATGTACATTTTTTATTAGCAAAATGTAAATGGAAGGTACATCATTGAGCCAGGAGCTACAGGGCTTCCTTGTTCTAGAGTTAGTACTCACTTCCAACATGATTTTGGTCAAATCAATTTATTTGGATCTCAGATATAGTAGCTATTGAACATTTAGAATATTAGAATGGATTAGAATTTTTTTCCCTGTATTATCTATCTCTACAGTCTGATCTGGAGGTTATAATGTAACAAAGATGCATTGACTTATTCTTTTTTCTTGCTATGGGTAACCTATGTATAACCATGATAAACATGTATGCTCATACATATTATATGCAATCCATGATATGCCATAGGGTTAACTGAATGAATCTGAGACCAGCTAATTTTGAATTCCACTGATCAAAAATGAATATGGCACTTTCTTACATTAGTGTACTGTATTAAAGAACTACCTCTTTTATTTTAATTTGGAGTGACAAGTACTTGTCAAATACTGTGCTACTGGTAGGTGCTTTACATATAATCATACTAAGCACTCAATGAGATTTTATTATTCCCATTTTATAGATCACAGAGGCAAAGAGAGCCTGAGATATTTGCCCAAGATCCTACATGTGACAGAAGTAAGATTTCCAACTGGATTTGTCTGACTCTAAAAGCCCATTCTGCTTATTTATGAGCTGTATGATGATTGCAGACTTCTTTTTTTTTTAGCACATCCAGACTATCATTCCAGATGTTTCTATGATATTTCTGTTTCTGTCTTGGAATTAGACAGACCTGCTTTTGAATTTTGATATTAGCTATGCAATCTCAACTAAATAACAATATCTCTAAATTTCTTTATCCAAATTTAAAAGGCTCAAATAACATAATTCATACAAAGCACTTAGCATAGGGCAAGTACGTAATAAATACTTGCTTTAAAAGATCAGTTTTTCTGGAGTATGGCTCAATCTATAATTTACATTCACGATGGTTGTTAATAACTTGTTTTTCTTGATTTATAAAAGCATAACTCCGGAAAGATATATTAGCTCTGATGACCAGGGTCTTGTTGTAATCAAATCTATTATGTTTTTATGTGTTACATTTCATGTATCTGGCAGTGGGTAGATGAGAATTAAGGTTAGACTAGATGACCCTTAAGAATCCTCCTAAGTCTGTGATTTCTCTGATTCTGACAAAGCCAGTGCAGTTTGCAAAAACATAAATGTTTCTCTTACACAGCTATGGCATTTTGGAAATGTTATGCATGGAAAATTACTCTCTATTCTTTGTTCCAGCCCACACAGCCACTCTAAGAAGATCATTAAGAACTATTATAATTGTGACTACAACTCCTCTTTGTCCAAAAACTAAGTTGAAATGACCTGTTGCAGAATTCAAGGTCACAGGCTACAACTCTGCTTGTTACCAAAAGCCAATAGCTCTAGTTTCCCCTGACAAACTACCAATCCCACACTAGTTTCAAAATACCAACTCCTTTTTTTCCCTTTAAAATGGAGCCTGCCACCATCTACTTAAAGATGAAGTATGCTGAGCTAGTTAATTTTTCCAAATAGTAACGATCCAGTTCATGTTTTATTCATTTACCATGTTTGCTGGTTTGACCTTCACACTAGCCACCTCTGCTGTAGGATGTGTCAGCACAAAACCACTAAGCCCAGGCCACACGGTTATAGGCATTTATGCCATCAGCACAGTGCCCCCTAAATTGTATTGTGTTCATGCATTTTTTGAGGCTGCTAATTAAAGTGCAGTTTCCAGGGTCCCACATGAATCCACTGAGTCAGAATCTATAAAGAAGTTCCTTGGTCCCGGTCACACTGTTTTCCTATGAACTGAAAGCCTTAGTCCTAGCTTCATACAGTGAACTCAAGTATCTAAGATCAACCTCCAGCTTTCACGCAAGTAGACAGCATTTATGCAAAGAGCAGGGAACATTAACAACTCCAGCATGGCATTTATTCATAGAGGATACTCAATGTATATTTGTTGAATGAATGAATCTTCTAGGTTCCTTTCCCTTTATAAATGACTAAACATGACACTTTGGAAGTTCTAAAAAAATCTAAGTATTTTAAAGAAGGTTAGGTGATCGTAAAAAGCATTAGGAGACTGTAAAGAAAATATTTCATGTTCCTCCCTCCTGTTAGAGAATCATCAGAATCCATTCAAATCATGTTACCTACCTCGGGTAGCAATTTGGGTTTGACAATGTAATTTGTCCATCTCAGAAAATGCCTGATTATTAGATTCTGGCTACCAAGTAATAAGCAGGGAATAAATGGTTTTTTAGATACAAAATTGTTTTTCTTTCTAGCTATACAGGTTTATTTAATTACATGGCTACTTTCTTGCCAGAAAGATTTATGCAACCACAAAAGGTGTTCATTTTGGTCCTTAGTCACCAAGGGATTAATTCTGTATTTGTAAAATGATTGTGGTAATTTTCATATTCACACTATGCTTTATAAAGTTTAGGAGTAATTACGGCTCTTGTATAGATGTTGAAAATGTAGCTTTATGAAATTGGGTGAATTTAGGCAAATTATGCATTGAAAGGTTGTTGAAAAATTTATTGTCCACACGGACATTTCAAATGGAAAGGAGTTGCTATTAACCAGGCCAACAGATAGAACCAGGGAATAGTCCTGCAAACCGGTAAACATAGGTACTCAATACACTGATATTTTTGAGAAAAAGAAACAGAGGGCACTGAATTTTTTTCATTGGATCACATTATGGTACTCCTTTGAAATTACTTTCTGCAGCATAAAAAGATTAATGATGAAAAAAATTACACTACGCTCTTGGGAGAGAAGTAAAAATAATGGGTTTAGACAAAATGCATGATGTCAATATAGATATGATTGAGCTTCAGAAATCATGGTACAATGTTATTTAATGGATTTGGGTTTGAATTTTAAAACATTGCTTAAAATACGAGATAGGTTAGCATGTATATAAATAATGCGCAAACAATACAAAAAGAATGTTATATCAAACACCAAGCACAAGAGAAAAATAATTTTAAAAACTATTTTGTTACTTTGAATTATAGAGCAGCCTAATTTTTTGTTGTTGTTGTTGAGTCTAAATTGAAAGTGAATCAAAATATTTGGTTCGTTCTTTTCAGAATGTGTTGCACTGAGGCAGTTGAACAAACTGAACAAACTGTGAAATTGGACTTACATAAATCACACCTGTGTCTGACCTGGGCCCATACACTGATTTCCCAGCTAGATCTTACAGGTAGTTTGTCAACATGAATAGTGGATGGTACTAAAAACCTCGGTGATATTATGATCTAATCATTCTTTTCATGTAAGGTATAAAATCTGGGCTGTGATTCAATGAAATTGAAATACCAGGTTCAAACTTAAACTGGCTCTTTACTATTCTTGCCTGAAAGAGTTTCCCTGTTTTCATTCATTTACCACCAAACACTGCAGGATCATTTTTATTGTGGAGAAGAGGAAGCCAATTTAGAATTGGAACAGTTCTATATATTTAGAAACAAGGCTATTATTCCAAGCATTTTGGTGACTTGAAAAAATTTCTTCAGGGGTCGTTAATGTGAAACTCAAAATCATTTTGTCTTTATCAGTGTGTTCCATATATATTTTATCCTAATGCCACTAAAATATAATACCAATAGTGAACAATAACACATCTGATAACACTTTTCATGAAATTCTTGAAGTCAAAAAATGTAAGTGGCTTTGCTTATAAATTAATTTTTTTAAAGTACACACAAAATGAAGTCTCTTAGCTTTTAGTAAGACCTTCATCCGTGAATTAAGAGCCCCATTCTTCAAAAGTCAAAATCTTTTTACTCTCATTAATTTTATTAAGGTAGGACTACAATTCCTTTTTTTAAATGTTGGAGAGATTTTTAGTTGCATCTTCCCTAGCATCTTCCAGTGATTTAATTTGCACATGTAGGCCTGGAGTCACATGAAAGTTATATGCAATGAGACAAACTACACTTACCATGTGCTCTTCTTAAGTTAATAAACACATTAGGATCATTCATTTGCTGCCCAATGATTCAGAATCAGAAAACAGCATTCATTTTGACTTATTTATACATGCCAAAACCCCCAGAATCACTTACTGAGAAGCATTCTTATTTCTGGGAAAGTTTGCACATTATTGTACATCTTAGACTTAAATTTTTGCATAAATTACAAAAACATTTTGGTTATAATATGGTTTACTAATGTACATAATATGCCATCCAAATTTAAACATAAAGGTCATAAAGTTATAGTTATTTTAATTGTAAAAGTAATAAAGATATTCTGTGTTCTTTTTTTGAGCCAAGATACACCTCATTGTAATTAGATATATTTCTTTCAACAAAAATGGGCAGTATGAAATACATTTAAAATCATGGATGGCCAATCCCTGTGTTTTCATAATTTTCTTTGCCATGTCTAGGACTCAAATTGTTTAAGATCTATTTTACTTCTCAACATAATGCAGAGTCTACCTTGACTATATAAAATTTTCTCTTGAATTACTTGAATACCATTTGTCTGGGTCCAAATGGTGGAAGAGGAAGAAGAGGAAAGAATTTCATTTTCTTTTCTTTTTAAAAATATTTTAAATAAATTTACTTATTAATTTTAGAGAGAGGGGAAAGGAGAGAGGCAGAGAGGGAGAGAGGCATCAATGTGTGGTTGCCTTTCACATGCTTCCAGCTACAGACCTGGTTGGAGACCTGGCTTGCAACCTGGTTATGTGCCCTGACTGGGAATCGAACCAGTGACCTTTGGGTCTGCAGGCTGGTGCCTTATCCACTGAGAATTTCATTTTCAATATTATACTCATCTGATTGTATTGTTTTTCATGTTTACAAAATACTCCTTCTTTCAATAAACTATGTTTAACTTTGGTATGCACAGGTCATTCTGTCTTTAGAGTTCCACCATTATTTGGGGGTTTACTTTAGAAGCATCTTGTAGGTAAAGGGACAACGATATCTCTAACATATCTCTTCAGAGCTTAATCTACTCTAATCAGGCTATGCTCACAGCTTCTGAAAATGCCCTGTTCAAGAACTACCAATGACTAAATTACAAGCCAGTGAGCCACTATCTTGAGACTTTTTCAGTATTTTATGCCATTGACTCACTCTTGTTAATCAACTCTTCTTTGATTCTGAGCAATCAGTTTCTCCTTGTTTTCTGCCTACTTCCTGGTAGCTTCAACTTTCAAATCCCAAATGACAGCCCACCCTGTCCTTCTGTGCTGAGACCTATGTATTTATGTCCTTCTTGGACACCTCTCTGATGTTGGCCAGTAAAAATGATCTTATTGGCTTCATCTCTCCCTGCTCAAGCAATCTTCACTTTCTTCTGGGCCTCATGCTTAAAATTACTGGCTCAGCTGTCTAGCTAACAGCTCAAGCCAGAAATGTAGGGGTCATTTACAACATATTCCTCTCTTTTGCTTTCTTCATGGTTACCAGCTTCTGTCAATTCTATCTTGTTAATAGCGCTTTACTGTTACCACAATCACCCCTTAAATGTCAGTATAGGTCTTTAACTCAGTTGTGCTATTATAATAAAGTGTGTTCTATCTGCCCAACTTCTTTTCAGTTTTACTCATTCCCCACAAGCCTACCAATCCATTCTCTGCTCTGCCCTTTAAAAAATTGATTCTTCTAAAATGTGAACTGGACCTTGGTTCTCTATTTTGCAGTCATTTTCAGATTGTATCACAAAAAATACGAACACATTGTCTGTTATTTCCTTCCAGACTGTGAGCTCCTTGAAGGCAAGGGATATGTTGCATCCACTTGGTATCACGAGTTTACTAAGTGATGAATTTGGTTGAGTAACGAACCCAGTCCAATGTGTCATGCAGAGGACAGGGCCCTCTGCTGCACATGCTTCATATGTGATTCATAGGAGTAGTTTAAATCAGTGGCAGGGGAACTTTTGGTGTAAAGAATTCCACCCTTTGAAAAGATAAGGTAATTAACTCCACTCAACTCAATTGGGAGTAGCAGTTTCTGTGTATGCCTAAAGGAGCCACTGAATTCACATTTACTTCTAGAATAAGAAAAAGAAAACCCATCCAATAACTACGTAAGGGGTTAAGAGGAGAAATTTCAAGGCTGGGAAGGTGCTATTCCAACCTTTGTGATCATTATTATTTACTTCAAACTTTAAAATGAACATAGTTTATAATTATAACTCACTGCATGAGGATACGTCCATAGAATATTCATCACTGGTGTGTATCTGAGATTGTGTCCTAGTATCATAAGAGGTTTACTGTCCGGACAAAAGCAGGCATCTTTGATACTACCACTAGGAACTAACCATGAAAGTTTGTCCATGAAAAAGAAAGAAATGGTTTCTTTACGCTTTGGGGATCTTTAATAGTCCCTTTCACTTCATCACCATCTGCCTCACTGAAATGCATGTTAAGGTTCACTTAGTAGATGATTCAGCTTTACTAGGGATGTTTGGGGTACCCTAGTGCTTGGTGATCTCCTTCCATGAGATTTTTCCCAACATTTCTCAAGGATATTTCTCAAGAGACTTGGGCGCAAATGGACAGACCTTCTCCAAGGTCAAATACATTTGGGAAATATTTTAGGTCCTATTCCCTTCTAACATGGTATCAATGGATGTTAGAAAGTTAAAGAATTTGAGTGTGTGTATGTGTGTGTGTGAGTGTGTGTGTGTGATCTATGAACAGACTTGGCTTTCTGCAGAACATTCTGTGCTTTTGTGAAATCGGTGTCTGCTCTGATCTCAGCCATTTGTTCTGTTGGGATTTAGTGTGAATTTTCCATGGAAGCCCAGAGATTTTTAACATTTCTCGTGTCTGCTTTGAATGTAATTTGTAAATCCCATTCAGTCTTGGGTACTGTTTTCATTATTTCTTTCCCCCTGGAGAATGCCATTATTTCTGGTCTGGAAGCTCTGCTTAAAATAGGAACTTTTCCTTCCCCAGTAATCTACTACTGTTTGGATTAGGGCAGTATGTAATCATGTGTGTATATCTACAAATGTAGATATAGATGTAGCTTCTATTCATTATTGTTTGTATAACTCTTAAGTCTGTGAGTATTTTATGCCTTGATTTTGATTCTTGGATTTATGACCTACTCCTTCCTCATCATTACTCCTATAGCAGGTTGATTTCCAGAAGCTACTGAGGGTTTTGTGGGCAGGGTAACTTGCTACCTTAGTACTTTGTCAGTACTTCTCTCAGCCATTCAGCTGAAGTGGCCCCTAGACACTTGCTCCCTGTTGGGCCACTGAATCCTTCTCAATTCTCTGCCCTCTCATATTCTTTATTAAGAGAGACCAAACCAAGAGCTTAGTTTCAATTAGTATCCTGTGCTTCTGGTTTTGCAGTATCCTTTTGTGCACACGAAAATGAAAACTTCACTTGAGAAGTTTGGCTTAGGAAAGTCTTTATCCTATTTATAGATCTTTTCATTGCTCCCCCAACCCTGAGTGGGAGGGAGGGGTGCTTGTTTTGCCATGGAAGTATCTGATTTTTTAAATGATTTTAGATGTTGATTTTAAGTCACTTATGAAGATCAGATAAAGGTGTTGTTCCCCTTTTTCTACTTTCTTAATGTTTTCATGTGATTGCTAAATTTATTTTTAGAAACACAGTACTGGCAGCCCTGGCTGGTGGCACAGTGGATAAGGCACCAGCTTGCGAACCCAAAGGTCTCTGGGTTGATTCCCCTGCCAGGGCACATAACCAGGTTACAAGCCAGGTCTCCAGCCAGGTTTTTAACTGGAGGCAGGTGAAAGGCAACCATACATTGATGTCTGTTTTTCTCTCCACCCCTCTTCCTTCCCCTCTCTCTGAAAATAAAATCTTAAAAAAAAAAGAAAGAAACACAGTATTGGGATCATTATATTAATATCCCTATTTAAAGATGGAGAAACTGAGGCAGAAAGCTTACATGTTTGTCAAAATGAAGGACATATTCCCTAGTGAACAGTGGAAATATCCTCATGAAGTAAGTCCATTAAGTGCATAGTTTTAATTAATTCCTCAAAGAATCAGAGCTTGCAAAGTGGGCAAGGGCATGAAACAAGCATTGGATCAGACTCAGGGCCTTAATTTTGGTTCTGTTGAATATGGGCAAGTTAGCTAATCACCCAGAACCAGCATTCTAGGCTAGAAAATGAGGTAGTAAAACCCGTGTCACAAAGTGCTAAAAAATTACATTTATACCTGGCTGGTAGCACAGTGGGTAAGGTGCCGGCCTGCGAACCCAAAGGTCGCAGGTTCGATTCCCCAGCCAGGGCACATAACCAGGTTGCAAACCAGGTCTCCAGTCAGGTCTGTGGCTGGAGGCAGGTGAAAAACAACCATACATTGATGTCTCTCTCCCTCTCTGCCTCTCTCCCTTCCCCTCTTTCTAAAAATAATGAAATAAAAAAATCTTAAAAAAAATTACATTTATATACAATATCAGTCAACTATAGCTCAATGTTAACTTATCATAACTGTGCAGCAAGGTAGTGGATATGAAATAAACTTATACTCTTGTGTGGAGAATATGGAACACTAAACTATGGGGAGAAAATTAATAAAATGGGAGAGACTACTCATTTTATTTAAATTCCCATTTATGAAAATATGAAGTCATACAACATTAGAAAAAAGAAAAGAATGCCCGCTGCTTTTCATAAGAGGCTGAGAGTTGTCAAAGGAGAGAAGAATGAGAGATTATTCAAAATTAGTATTGAGCTGGATGTGTTTAAGCTGGAGTTATGTTGGTCACTGACTAGCCACCATGGCATTTCTCCTCACCACGCTGTGGGAAACTGAAGGGCAACTGACTACAGGGTGGACCAAAAAATGTTGCTGAGTGTGGTGTAACAGCCACTGTGAAACAAACATGTGTTTCTGTAAAACCCTCAGAGTGGGCTTAACCTGGTTTCAAATTCCGGCCAGTATTTCTCAAAGTATGGACCAGCAACCACACATATCAGAGCTGCCTGGGTGTAACTACAGTAGGGTTGCTAGGGTGAAGTCTGGAGGAAGTGCTCCTATCAGAGGAGAGCTGTAGCAGAACATCATTTGGCCAATTAACATCGTGGATCAGGGTGTGGGATGTCTATTCCCATCTGTCCGATGCTCAACGCACTTCTTAATCTTTCCACAATGGTTTCCTCTTCATTAAAAAGTGGTGATGATGATAAGGATGAAACATATGTTTGTAGTACTGCAAGAAAAGGGCTTTGGAGCACATCTGGCACAAAGTCAATAATGATTAGCTATTAGCTATTAGGTCAAGCTATTAGCTATTAGCGACTGGGTCAAGAGTTTTTGCCAACATAATTCTCTGGATTCCTTTCTCAGTCTTAACCCAGCTCTCTGGTGGCTTTTTTCACTACCTACTGTCTCCAAGCTTGACCATTCATGTTCCATTGTCATCATCTGCTATTTGTAACTGAGACATCTATCTATTCTTCCTACCCTAAAGGGCACAGGTTTCACTCTATCTCCATCTATAGAACCAAGCAAAACCATGGGAATTTTCACAAGGTTTCCATTGCCAGTGATACAAAAATATTCGCAGGGCGTAAAAGAGTTTCTTCCCAACCTCCTCTTCTTTCTTCTTTAGATCCATGCAGTTGGGAAAAACATGGTAAAAGTGTTCACTTGTAGCTGAGCTGAAAGCTCTGTCCTGAGATTTGCAACATGGAAGTTTGGCAAATACCTGAAATCTCAGGTAAAAGACATGTACTTGACTTTTCCTTGGAGCAGTTTTAGGAGAAATGGAAAGCTAAGGGTGCAAGTAAAAGAGAAGGAACAACTCCAGGATGCAAGTAGTTAAAAGGAGATTGAACTAGGAACAAAGGTGAAGGTGAGAAATTTCTCTCCAGGCTACATGCACAGCAGGACAAAGGCAAATCTGGTCAACCTCTTCTTGACCAGAGAACTATAAAGATGAAGAGATCAATCTGGCCCTTTGAAGTTGTGGTACAGAAACCCATGGAAGCACAAACAAACCCAAAGGCCTCCAAGAACCTTAGAATATTCTTAGAAGTCTCCAGTGTTATATTCATCTGCTTTCTAGGCCATCCAGTCTCTTCATCTTTGGGACTTGATTGGATACAGAGATTGGGAGTATGGTTTCTGAACCAGTCCTGAGATGTAGGATCTGAGCTGACTGGCCCTACCTGGAAGACATGGCAGTCAATACGATGAGCAGGTGTTAAGAGGTAAGAGCTGAAGCAAATTGGCAACCAAAGCTAGAGCCTCATAGTTTAGCTACCAGAAACTCAGAGCAGAAAGCTAAGAATCCCTGGTTCATGTGAGAGCAAATTTCCATAGCCTAAAGGAGATAGCTGGAAGCCCAGAAACATACACATGCCTAGAAAGAGGTGAAAGGACCATGAAGTGAAAGTCTCTAAATCATGGAAACCTTCATAAATCCATAGTAGTTATGTGACAAATGATTAAGAATGGATTATGTCAGATTAAGTTAATAGTCTCTGTGACAGATAGACAAACCAGCAGGTAGAAAAAGCAAACACATAGGATTTCAATTGCTTCACATGATATTTTTTATTATCTAACTTAAATAATAATAATAATCATAATCATAATAATAATGGAATCTGATGTCATCCCTAGTCTCTAAGGTGACTACCTAATGCCTTGAAGAAAAAAGGTAGATTTTAACTTTTGGAGAGTAAGTTTAGGAAATAGACTTAGTTGCTTCTAATTCTGGCAGCATTTTAAGATACATTCTAATTTTTTTCTGAAATATTTTTTAATTATAAAGATTCATTTGTAACACCACAATAGTAGAGAACATATATTGAGAATTAGTTCCTCTCTATCTCCTATAATCCCAAACTTGTGAGGTAACCAATGAGTTTAATGTGCATTTCAAAAATACCTTTTCTAGGCTTATATAAACATTTTTACATGTACACAAGTAAGTTTTATAGCTCCTTTAATATCATACTACAGATTCTGTAACTTACTTTTTTCTCTTAACAACATATTATGGGCATCCAAAATGATACAATTAAGTATATGTAAGTTTTATCACTGTATAGTGCAGTATTATAAAATATAAACATGACAACATTGATTCACACCAAATCTTATCAATTGCAATTACAAATTGTCCAGCACAGCAATACCTATGCTTATAATGATATTTTTATGCCCTAGTGTTTGTTTTTATAGTGTTCATGCTGCATATTAATGTGTACTACTTAAAATAAACATTTGAATTATATCTCATAAAGTAATAGACATGTATTATTAGCAACATGTGATAATGCTTATTTCCTTACATTCCCACTATCTCTAAATTATATTCATCTTAAAATTTCTCTTCCTTCAGCTATTATATGTCATTTTTGTTTTAGTTTGTATTTCTATGACACAAGAGAGGATTGGCATCTTGACACGTTATATTTCTTCTTTTCAAACTCCTTATTCATATTTTTGTTCACATTTTCCTGGGTTATTCATATTTTTCTTATTAATTGGTAGGGTTATGAATATTAGGAGCATGTATGTCTGTGTGTGAGACAAGATACATGAGTTGCAAACAATTTCTGTGGTTAAGTATTTTCTTTTGGCTTTATGGCACCATTCATCATATAAAACTAAAATCTTTTATTTGCTTAAGTCTCTATTTTTAATTTTTACAATTTTTGTTTGTTCATACATAGCTGGAATTGATTATTCAGTTTTTAATATTTATCTGGAGTTAATTTTGTATGTAATGTGAGATAGAGAGCCCTAACTTTATATTTATCCAAAATGGATAATCAAATCATATTTGTTGAATTGCTCACCCTTCCCTAAAGAATTTTAAGTGCAATATTTACCATTTATTAAGAAGCCATATGTACTTGGATCTTTTCTACATACTCTGTTTCATTTCACTGGATATTTGTTCCACAATATAAAAAATTTGGAAATTGTCTCAATTTATTTATTTAAAAAATTTTATTGTTGTTGTATTACATCCATCCCCTTTTTGCTCCCCTCTGTCCCCCTCCCCACCCACCCATTACCCTCAAAGTCAATCCCACCTGTTGTCCATGCCCATGGTTCCTTTCTACTAGGTTCTTTCAATTTATTTTTTAAAGCTAACGTTTCTCTAATACCAAAGGGAGTAAGTGGGGGAAGAACTACAAATTTTACTCATAAATATTAATGCAAAAATTTGAAAATATTAGCAGTTCTAATGCAGTAGAGTATGAAAGTAATACAAAAGTTTATTCCAGAAACACAGAATGGATCCACAGGGCAGCAACTTATTAATTCTATTATAACAGTTTATAAATTCAAGCAGAAAAGTTGTTATATCAATAGACCAAATCTGCATTACAAAACATAAGTAGCCAGTCTTTGTAAGCATTGTAAAAACCAAGAAAGGCCTTTTTTATTCATTTCTTTTATGACAGAAAGTGCCATAAAACACCAATTTAAAAATAAGACAAGATGCTTAATATGAGCATTATTATTCAACACTGTTTTAGAGACATTAGATAATAAAATAGGACAAACATTATATGACCACACACCTAAAAATTGAATAAAAACTATTAGGATAAGAGAGTTTAGTAAGCTAGTTATGCATATTTGAAAACTAATAGCTTTTAAAAGATAGCAGTAATGAATACTAAGAAAAAGAAATGGATTTTAACATTCCAATACACTTGCAGCAAAACTATGAAATACACTGAAGTGAATTTAACAATAAAGTAAAGATTTTTATGAATAACATGCAATATTTTGGTGGAGATCATGCTAGAAGACCTGGGTAAATATTCTATTAGGAATTCAATGTCATATACATTGTAAATCCTACCTAACTTAACACATATGTATGTATATAGTGCAGGACTTCTGTAGACCTAGTCTCAATGAGTCTGATTTTCCTGAGTAGAAAATACTTTGCTAACTCTCTCTTTTTTTTTTTTTCAAGCAGTGATGCCCTAGTAGATATTAAAACTTCCTGTCAGGTGACTGTAAACAAAATGTTATTGGTACTGACATCACACTTACTATTTTTATTGGTTAGTATGAAAACAACATGCTCAGATATTCTGATGTTATCTAACTCAGCATTTTTTTCTTTTCTTTTTCCACTTCCTTAAAACTGACTAGCTTTGGGAAATACGTATGAAATCATGGACTTGGAAAAAAATAAACAGGCAAATTTATGGCAAAAAATGACTTGGGTTGAATAGTACAACATAAGGGTATTTATATACATATAAATCTGTGTAAAAAAGACTAGTACAACATACAATGTGATTAGTCACATTGGTAGTAATATGTTCCTAAGCAAGCTAGCTTATATTCATACCAAACATGTTTAAGAGCTGAGAAAGGATTTCGCTATTGGGTGTAGCTTTAATTAAATCCTAATAGGACACACTACTTTCTCAAAATTAGAGACTACTTTCGGTTTGACCTGTGTAGGGCTAAATTTTATCACTGTATTTTCTGTATAGGAAGGGCTGGCTTCATTTATTTACTCAGTAAACACCTGCTGAGGGGCTGTTGTGTGCCCTTCCTATAGCAGCTGCAGTCAGGTTGGGAGAAGCCAGCTTTGCGGGCCTTTCCTACACACATCAAATGCCAGGAGGTGACATGCCAGCAGGTTTTTATCAGTTCCTTAAAGCTGCCCATAGGGTTTTACCTTTAACTAACTCCCTAGTTAGTACCTGAAAGAAATATATCTCTTAAAATAGAAATGCTATTACCCCAAATTCTCACTTAGCATGGCCTTGCCTCCAACTTGATCCAAATAAGTAAAATAAAATTAAATTTGCCTATTATGAATGCTCAACTATTCCTTGATGTGGGGGTTTTAAATTAAGTAAAAACAAACAAATACAATTTCCAACTTGAATACTCAGCAGATAATGAAAAATCATTAACAGGAAAATGGAAAACATCGCCTGGTGACAAAGGTTGGAAGATATCAAACTAATCGTAGCATTTAAAATTCTCTTTTGCAAAGGTGACAATAAAGAAGACAATAATGACTAAGTTGTAGTAAGAACCTGGGGAAAGCAAAGTTTTATAAAATAAGTGATTGGAAGCATCACGTTTACCTCTTTCACCAGTAGACTCTCTGCTTTGTGCTCCGCATCTTCAGGTACTGTTGAGTACAAGGTTCGGATATCCCAAGAAACTGTGGTGGTCTGAGGGGAGCAAGGAAAAGAAATTAAGCCCTCCAACTTCAAAGCATTGTGCAGAGCATTGTATCAAAAAACACCACAGGGAAGTGATTTCCATCTTAGCATTGAAAGGTCAGCCAGAGGAACTTCCATGGTTCTTACCAATTTATTTTCTAGGAGAGAAGATCCAAACTTGTCTTTGATTACCACTCAGTAGCATTATTACCATTACTGTTTTATCAGTGAAGCTCATAATTTTGAACTGTTTCCTTCTCTGCAAAAAATGAAAATGTGGACATCTGTGTATTGCGATTGTTGTCGTTAATGCTAGAATACAATCGAAATAAAGAAGAAAATTTACAAAATCAGCATTGTTTTAATTCTGCTGAAGGTAATCTTTTGAATATCAAGAGGGTGACGTTAGCTCCTTTTAGAAGCAGTGGTTTGTTGTGTGTCTGTGTATAGCCACAGTTAGGGATGGGAGGGAAGAAAGGGTGTACAGTGAATCTGGACCTTGAAGACAACAAGTCATGTTTTTGGTGTCTTTTGTTGTTGTTGTTGACATGAACAAAATATTTTCAATGCTAAGCCCACATCCTTCTCCTAAATGAATATACATAAACTAAAAGTACAAACTATCTCCTAAAACAAAACAGCTAAAAGAGAACTCACAGGTTGTTTCCTCTTTATGTACCTTTAGCTCTATGAGCCAAGGAGCACAGATGTTGTAAAATACTAACTTTCCTTCGCCAGGCACCAGCCTCCAGTGTGTGCTCCTCTTCATTACAGGGAAGCTGGGACAATGAGGCCGTTCACACACGTGGTACCAACAGCTGGGGTCTGTTATTCTGTACATCCCAAAACATGTGATTCATGAGGATTGCCAAGGCCCAAAATAAAGATCATTGGGACTGTTCTAGATAAGGGGAATTTCTTCTAGACTAATTACTGGAACTGATGAGTCTCAAACCTCTACTTATTTGGGGGGAAGACGGGAAGGAGAGGGATCCAGTGGGATCCAGGGAGTTCCGTCTTCTGAGTTCATAGCTGCTGTAAGCTCTGCTCTCATGGGCAGCTTCGTTACTTTCCTTCCAATCCTAGACTCCTATTTTCTTCAAGTTCCCTCTTTTTTCTCTCCTGATGTGAACTCCACGAAGGCAAGAAATTCGGTCTGTTGTATTTCTTGCTATAACTGCAGTGCCTGGTTGGAGATTTAAAGGCTTAAATACTTACATATTGAAGGTGTTGAATTTATCTGAGTATACATATGTGTGTCTGTGTTGGCATGTATGAGTGTGCATGTGGTGTGTGAGTATCTGTGTGAACACACATGTGATTGGGTGTAGTGTATGAGTGTGCCTATGTGTCTAAGTGTGTGTGTATATCTTGTAAGCAAGGTGTATGAATATGTATGGTATGTGATTATGTGCTGTGTGTGTGGGTGTGTGGGTGAGCATGCATGGTAGTGTGCAGTGTTTGAGTGTGTAACTATGCATGGTGTGAGTGTGGCGTGTCAGCATGTGCATGTGTAAGTGGGGGTGTGAGTGCTGGGGGAGCATAGGGCTTGAACACCATGAAAGAGGAAGAGTGTCATGTGAGTGCAATAAAATCAGAGAGAAAAAAAAAGATGAGAACACTATGTTCAAGATTTATCATACAGTAAAAATGAGTGTACATCTTGAAAGCCAGCCATGGACTGAGCTCCCTCATCAGTGCGTTTCTCCCACGACCAACAGCAGTTGCGTGAACAAGTTGGAGGCACTAAGAGGCCATCAATTCAAGCCAAGTTCAGGGACACACACAGGATGATTGCCTCCCATGGGAAGTATGATAGGGCCAGTGTAAGATTGATTACTATTTAGAATTTACATTCTTTCATTCCTTTTGAATTTCCTCTTTCAACTTATTTCTTTTATGTTATTCACTCTGTTGGACAAACAGTAAATAAACTCAAAGTTTGAAGTGGAAGATTAAAATCCATGCCTAAATTGAGCTTTGGGGATTGTTGCTGGATTTTGATGACTTGGGGATAACTTATTTCCTGTTTGGACAGATAATTCACAGATACACAGTGTCAGTTGACTGGTTTCCAGGCAACATTACACAGTGTAATCCATTGACGAGATTAGGGATTTTTTTTTCTCAAATTCAAACCTTTTTCTATACTTCAGCCCCTATTACATAATAAAAATTTTATATAAAAAGCAAACAATTCCTCTTTTTCATTCCTACTGATTTCTTGCCTTTAAAAAAAAAATAGTAGCTATTTTAAATGCTCTCAGCCTGATGGAGAGTTAGAGGAATGTGGCCCAACTGTAAGTTTCCTGTTCAGTTACACCATAAACCTACTGTCCTGCCAAGATCACTGCTCTGTGGTACAGCATACAATAGAATGAAGACACAGCTAATTTAAGAAGTTTTTTTCTTTAGTGGTAAGTTTGTAGAATGTGAGCCCAGGTTTTCCGTAATAACAATTACATGGCTACTTCATTCATAATTTCATATAGTAACACAGAGCCTCAATACATATGTAAGCTAATGCTCATGTGCAATGTATGAGACTGGGAATTTATTTGGGTTGGGACCATAAAAGCTCATCATGTGTACAACGGCTGTGAGTGCTGCCTGATGACCTCTAGTCATGAAATGACAATGAGAGTTGAATCACCCTCATGTAACCATGAGATAAATCTAAAACATTATTTTACAACATGCATGAAATTATTGCACGTCTAGTACCTGGCACAGAATACGGAAGATACAAATGAACAAATGAATAAGTAAAAGGAATACACGTTGAATGATCCCTGTAACATGCTATTGATTTCAGTTCAATTTTGGGGTAATACTGGAGAATTTGTCTGAAAAAGCAGAAAGCCTCCTAAAGGTTTCAACTGTAAGACTGTGGTACTTCTGCTGATTTTTGACTTCCTTAATATGTCTCCTTTGAAGCAAAAACTAAATCAATCAAATGAAAAGAAAAGTATACGGAGTTATATTTGTTAAGTTTACAGAGAATTGCTTTTCTGAGAATTGGATGCTTTCAGACCACTACAAATTGCCTTGGCCACAAGAGACTTCCTGTTCTCTTTCACAAGCCCTCTGGTTGACAATTAGTGCAGCTAAATGGTGTGAAACAGACCTGAGACTCCCTGGAAGTTAGCCGAGTTCCTTTTTTGGGGGGTAGCACTTTATAAGGAGCTATTTTCCAGAGACAGGCACTTGAAAATGAAAACTATCATTTTAATTTATGAAACAAGGCACGAAAGCCTGTGTTTGGAATTTCAGGTCCATAATATTCAGACATCTTAGGTTACAGCCCTTTCACTTTCTGGTTCCTTCTGCTGGCAGTGACTAGCCTTGGTGGCTTCGTCAGTCACCATTTTGCTCACTAAAATGACCACAGACGACTTCATTCCAAGCACATCGGGGCCATTTCTCAACCGACCAAAGGCCGCTGTCAAAGTCTAAGAAAGAGGCGTCTTTTCCTCTCCCAGGGCAGCATTGCAGATCCCAGCTGTTCCAAAAAGGGGACACAAATGATGGGATTTGTAGTCGTCAGTCAGTCCCAGCTTGAGAAGTCAAGGAGCCTCACAACAGGGACTGTTAACTAACACATCACAACCAATTCCAACCCACGCACATGTTTAAAAGTGAGCTTCACCTGAATTTCTCAGGCTAATATGGACAGCGCCTTTCATTTTAGTATAGCAGCACTTACACTACATTAGTTGCTTGAAAACATTGTTTTCACCCTATAGAGAACAGTGTTGTTTCAACTTTATTATTATTGTTATTCATACATGAGAATATAGCTTTAAGACCTTCATTGAGCTTTGAGGGGAAGGTCCTTGTTTTGCTGAAGTTAAACCTTACAGGGAATGCACAGAGAGCGTGCAGCATAAATGGACGGTTGTCCTCATCCAGTCAAATTGCGCTTGGGGATGTCTCCATTGTGGTGTTCAAGTGTCTAAGTAGGGAAGTCGCAGACCTGGTTCACGTTTCACCCTTGGACAGGCAAACCACTGAGCAAGTCATTTCACTCCATTTTTGTAATTCATTTTCCAGTCTTTAAAATGTGTCTCATCCCTGCTAAGGAGGACAGAACATTCTATGTATGGAAAAGTGTTTGCATGAATAAACCTAGTGCTCCAACATGCAGATGCTTATGCACCAGACCTTTCCCTGGCAAGGAATCGAGGCTGTGGTCTGAGCTCACTGTCCACGGAAGGGCGCAGTGAAGAAGACCGCTGGCTGTGATGAGCATTAGGCTTCAGACGTGAGCTGACCCACCGCAGCCACTCTGCTGTGGCACCTTCCCACACAGCTGTCCTTCTTCCATGCGGGCTCAGTCATGCCCACACCTTGCTCAGGTTCCCTTGCCTCTCAGAAAATGCCTTTCTTTCCTCCTGGCAGGTTTAGAACAGGTGTCAGCTGCCTTTGAAAATCTTCTCTAATTTATGCAACATACAGCTCCTCTTCTTTGAACTATACGATTTACTGCCTGTATTATATATGACATCTGCAGTTTAACTAGAGAATATTTTAGAACCAAAAGCTCTGCTAGTGATTGGTTGTCAGTCATTTTCCATGTTGTTTTCTTCCTTTCTAGTTTCTTTCTCTCTTTCCTTCCTTCCTTCCTTCCTTCCTTCCTTCCTTCCTTCCTTCCTTCCTTCCTTTCTTCCTTCCTTCCTTCCTTCCTTCCTTTCTTTCTTTCTTTCTTTCTTTCTTTCTTTCTTTCTTTCTGTCTGTCTGTCTTTCTTTCTTTCTTTCTTTCTTTCTTTCTTTCTCTCTTCTTTTCTATAGTAGCAGACCACATTAAGTGTGCTTTGGGAATAAATTATAACAATAAATTAAATGTTTTGTCCATGTTCATTGGCACATTTTAGTCAATTCTTTTAAAGATTGAAGTACTTCAGCCCCGGTGGCACAGTGAATAAGGTGCTGACCTGGGAACGCAAACGTTGCTGGCTCGATTCCCCAGCCAGGGCTCATAACCAGGCTGCAAGCCAGGTCTCCAGGCAGGTCTGTAGCTGGAGGCAAGTGGAAGGCAACCTTACAGTGATGTCTCTCTCCCTCTCTGCCTTTCTCCCTTTCCCTATCTCTAAAAATAAAAAATAAATATCTCACAAAAGAAATCCTAAAAAAAAATGAAGTACTTGAATGCAGACATATGTTTTATGGTTGCTTTTTGCCCTATTTGTGATTAACTACATCACCTTTATTTTAATCTCTAGAATAAACATTTTTTTAATCAAGTTTTGTTGAGACAAGTTTGACATGTCATAAAATTTACCCCCGAATCAAAGAATTCACTGGTTTAAGTATATTCACAGGGATGTGCAATCATCATCACTATTTAATTTTAGAACATTTTCATCACCCCCAAAAGAAACCCATATTCATTAGTGGTTATTTCCCAGTCTTCCTTCTCCCCAACCCTTGACAATTACTAATCTGTTTTCAGTCTCTGTGGATTTGCCTATTCTGGACACTTCATGTAAATGGAATTATACCATATATGGCTTTTTTGACTGGCTTCTTTCACTTAACATAATGTTTTCAAGTTTCCTCTATGTTGTAGCATACATCAGTGCATTGTTGCTTTTTAGGTGGAAATGTTTATCCATTCATCATTTGATGGATTTTTGGGTTGTTTCCACTTCGGGGCTATTATGAGTAATGCTGGCTACAACTATAAGTGTGCAGGTCTTTATTTGGACATATATTTGTACTGAGATGGAGCCTGAAGCAATCTCTATGTATACTTATGGAATTAAAATAAGCACTTACTGTTTCACTATTGTACCAATTATCTAATGACCCCACTCACTGTGGGATTTGGGGAGTTAATACTTGTCTCAAGTTATGCACCTTAATTTTCTAAGAAGCAGCTGACTCAAAGTATGTTACTTAGATAAAAACTCAAATAGAAGTCAAAATGCTTATGTTTGATTTCCATCCTCACAGTTACTCTCCATCTTTCCTCGAATAAGAGCCTTGTCAAATCTCAGCTTCATTAGCTTACAAAAGAGAAGAATATTATAACTTAGAAATAACCTAGTTTGATCATGATCATTGCATAGTTTTTAAATCACATTTACAGTGTTTGTGTGTGAACACTGAGAGCCATTGAAAGCCCCCAGAACCATAGATTAAAAAGAGGCTGAGATTCCTAAATGTTGTGTCTCAGTAAGAGAAGCAAGAAGCAACAAACAAGCACATGACCTTTCTGCCTTACAATGAAAAGAAATATTAAGACCTTTCTACTTCCTCTCACCAAATGACCCAAGCGGCTGAGTCTGGAAATCCCCATATACTAGTTGCTTTTTATGGCTAAAAACATACTAAGAAAAGAACAGGTCATTGGTATGTCAAGAAATCACAATTTACTCAGTAATACTAGTGAGCCAATGAAAAGTGCAAGATGTATTGAAAAGCCCCGAGACACTAATTCTGATACAAATAAGGCATTTGACATGAAGAAAATTTTTGAGAAGACCATGAAACTCTCTAAACAGGTTATTTCAGGTGTGCAGCACACACTTTGGTTTGGACAGTGGCTCCACGTTGAAAGTATAACCTGTCAAATGCAACCACTGCTCCTTGCTTATATTGGTGATAGGCAAGCTTAGCTCACAGGTGGTACGTAAGGTTGAGTTACCACAGAGCAGGTTTCCTAGTGTGGGCAGTACCGAAATAATGGTGCCAAGGCTTTCCCACGGTGTGGGGTATGGTATAGACCTCTGCACTTCAGGTCTATACCTCTCAGAAATGATTCCATCCCAGGCTCCCTGTATCATTCTTGAAGCAAGAAACTCATCTCTGGCTTTCTCACTTTTTGTTCTGCTGTTTTGTACCTGCCTCTCTTTAAGCAGAATTCACCCCATGGGATGATTCAGTGTGTCCCTGAAACTGCCCTTCAACTTTGCTTTTCCTTTCTTATTCCTCTTGCCTATTTTGCTAAGACACAATTTGGTGACTCAGTTCTTAATTGTTCTGTCTTCAGTTTCTATTGCTATCAGCTTCCAAAAGGAAGATGAGAAAAGACATGAACAGCAAATATAATTGTAATATAATTATTGAAGTAGTACATGTTTTTGAACTGGGTTAATGAATGCATCTAAACTGCTTATTCCTGTGAATCATTATAAGTCACACGGAAGATCATCATACTGGCCCAGAGCCCACTCACCAGGAGAAGCTATTTCTCCCTGGTGTGCCAAGATAAAGGAAAATGATTTTACCTCAGTCCCTTAACCTGGAGAAACATGATTTTAATTCAATGTTTAGCAATCTTTACTGAATGCCCATGAACCAGACACGGTGCTGAGTACCTGAAATACAGTCATAAATGGGTTTCTCCCTTACCTAGTAACAAAAAGCATGTGAACAAGTAATGGGGTAGAAATTAGCCAGGCACTGTACTAGGTCAAATGAGGCTCTGGAGAAGGGGGTTAAGATCTTAGTGTTGCTTTTTCAAGGTGATATGTTGAATGGTGTCAAGAAGGAAAGTACATTAATGATCTTTTTCCTCCTCATCAGGAAAAAATGATCATATCATTTTCTTTACTCTCAAATTTCATTTTGGAATGGCCTTTTGGTTCCTAAAGGTACTCAGAGGATTAAAGTTATAAAATAAAATGCCTACATAGTTCTGAAATAAATGCTCATTTTCTATTTGCCACTGTAGTTGCTGGGGATGGTCTTACGATGATCATAACAAAAGATACCCCTGTCCTACTAGAGGCTAAGCATGAATGGTAAGAAACATTAGGAGGAAAAAAGTAACCTGGGAGCTTTCTAGGTAATGGTAAGTGCCATACAGAGAAGCTATGGGCTGATGGTACAGTGTCACACAGTGTGGGAGTGGGGTAATGCAGATTAGAGTCAGGGATGTGTCTTTGGAGAGGTAGCAGTTGAATAGAACCATGAAAAACAAGAACCAGCATGCAGAGAGGGTAAAGGCCCTGTGAACTTGGCAAGTTCAGGGAACAGAAAGAATGCTATGTATCCTTAAAGTGATCAAGGGAATCATGGCCAGGAGATAAGGGCTCAGAGATCATCAGGGACCAGATGACTGGGGCAATGAAAGAGTTTCATTGGACACTCAAGACAATGGGCCATCACTGGAAAGTTTTAAGCAGAGGTTTGGCATTATCTGACTTGCATTTCTTTTTTTTAAATATTTTATTTATTTTTAGAGAGGGGCAGGAAGGGAGAAAGAGAGGGAGAGGAACATAGATGTGCTGTTGTCTCTATTGTGCCCTCAATTGGGGACCTGGCCTGCAGCCCAGGCATGTGGCCTGACTTGGACTTGAACTGGTGAACTTTTGGTTTGCAGGCTTGGTGCTCAATCCACTGAACTACACCAGCCAGGGCTGACTAGCATTTCTGAAAGTTTTCTTTATTTCGTTACTTTTAAAAAAGATTTTATTTATTATTTTTAGAGAGAGGGGAAGGGAGAGCAGCAGCAGAGGGAGAGAAACATCAGTGTATGGTTGCCTTTCACCTGCCTCCAGCTACGGAACTGGCTTCAGACCTGGCTTGCAACCTGGTTATGTGCCCTGACTATGAATTGAACCAGCAACCTTTGGGTTCACAAGTTGGCACCAATCCACTGAGCCACCAGCCAGGGTTCTGAAAGCTTTCTTTCAATGAATTGAAATGGAGGTAGGAAAGAAGCAGGAAGACCCTTTAAAGGCCACCTCTGGGGATCTGGGCAAAAATAATGATATCTTGGGCCAGGAGCATGTAGAGAGAAACAATGTAGGCATTCTTGATATTTCTTAACTATAAGCATTCCTGATCAGCTTTACTTTTCATCCATATTAGGGCATACACTTCTTAATCACAGGGTTTTTGCTTTTCCTGTCAGCCTTGCTTGTCTAGGAAGTGCTGTTCTATATTCAGTACCTTGTGGGTGCTGAATAAATATTGATTAAACATACCAAGTAATGGAGCATCTCTGCTCTAAGTGTGGGTGCTTGGAAATGTGGAAACACAGCAGTGAGCTGAATTCTGGGCTAAGGACCATGGGAAGGAGGGTGGGGAGTTGGAGAGGCTTCCCTCCCTTCCAACTTGTGATACCTGAAGGCTGCAGTAGTCATCTACTTCCACCTCCCACTGGGTGAGTAGAGACTATTCACACACATCCCACAGAATCCTCACCATCACTCAAGGGTGAGCCCAGGAAATGAGCATCTAGTCTAGTGATTAGGAGGCTTGCTGATGGTGACCTCTGACATGTGACATGGGCTGTGGATGGAACAGACAGGTGTGGAGAGCTTTTAAGGAACTCTTTTTTTTCCACATGGAGGATGAAGAAAAGGATCAGATACATTTTTTAGGGTCCTCTATTTCTGCTGCAGTTACTGCACCTCTATTGTCCTTGTATCACGAAAACAGCCATTGACAACAGGTGAATAAAGGGCATCACTGTATTCAAGTAAAACCTCATTTATGGGTACCAAAATTGGGATTTCATAGAATTTTTCTGAGTTATAAAATAGGCTGTATTTTTCCCTTCAACGGGTGAAGAAAATACAAGGCAGTATTAAAAGTACATAAAATCATCCTTAGTTTACAGAACGCAAAAAAATAGGCAGCAGGCTTTCCATGGGACACAGTTTGTCAACTCTTTGTAAAGCAGGAAAGAGGAAAAACCATGCATCTGGATTTTGTTCAAAAACTGGCAACATTATGGAGTAATGCCCTTTAATTTAGTAGGCACTTAATGCAAATGAACACTTAGCTGTTTGTCAGAGATGACACTTTCTGATGTCAGAGATGTCACTTTCTGATAATAGGGACTCGGTGGCATAAGATGTCCCTTGAGTAACTGATCACTGAAAGCTCTTCTCCCAACTGGCCTCCCAGGTTCCACCTCATCCTGTTCTATGTCCTAACAATATACAGCAAGTCATTTGTTCCCCTTGACACACCTCAGTGACCTTCCAGTCACATTTCAAAGAAGCCACAGAACCTTACCTTGTCCTTGTCTGACTTTCTCCCTAACCGCTCCCTCTTCCACCCACACCATTAGCTCTTCCCCCTCAGAACTCCACAGGGCTTTGTAGAGCTTTTCTCAGCCTGAAACCCTCCTTTCTTCCCTCGCCAGTTTTTTGCATGGTTGGTCCTCCTCCAGAATTCAAAACTCAGCACACAGGTCACCTTGTTAGAGGTGCTGCCCATTGACCGCCCAGTCCAACCCAGTTCTCCTTCTAGTTGGTCTCTACTGCATGGCCCTTCTCATTTTCTTCACAGAACTCCTCTTTATCCAAATTATCTTGTTAATTAGGTTGTTTACTTTTCTTTTTCTTTTTGCCTGATTCCTTTCACCAAACAGTAAGCTCCGTTAAAATAAGGTAATTTCAGTCTCATGGTTGCTGCTTCCCTATTCCAAGATTCATGGCTAACATTCAGTATTACACATTTGTTTTATGAGTAAAGGAGGGACCTAGCCTGAGAGGTGACAGAATGTTCTACTCAGAACTGTTCTAGTACGTTACCCCAGCTGGGAATGAGGTGAGGATTGGATGGAGGGGGAAGGGAATGATCTTGTGAAATGGGCAAGGATCAGCTGTTGCAGAAGTCCCCAGGCAATGCTAACCCCTTCGCCCTTTGTTTTGGTGGTGCTGGAGGTGGCCACAGAAGGCCTTGTGAGCAGGCAAATGGTAAAAGGATTTAGTGCATTTACTGAAATGTTCATACTGGAAAAAATAAAAAATACATATTATTATGCACTGTTTGACACATCGGCAACGGTCATCCCATAATCAGACCTTCCTTAACTTCAGTGGGTGTGGAAAGATGCCCCCAAATAAAGTCAAATTCAGTACAAATGTTTCACTCCCATCTACACGCCTCCACTCTCTTCTCAAGTTGGGGAAGCTTGGAGTAGCTTTTGACATATTTCTGAACAACAGAGCTGGAAGGAAAGGTTCTTCAAAGTATCAAGTGTGTGTGTGTGTGCGCACATATGTACATTGATGTCTGACAGAAAAAAGCTGTTAAGTTTGCCTTCAGTCTGAGAGAAAATGAGGATGTGGAATTAAAAAAATACAACAATGGTTCAACTTTGTGTTTGCAGCTCAAGACCCAGTGGCCTGGTGCAACCACAAAAGTGAGATTTCTATATGAGATACGATTTTCTTCAGGTGTGTCAAATGCTGAAGTGGGAACAATTTAAAAGTCTCAAAAAGGTTGGAAGAGGTTGTTTTTTTTCCACCTACACATCTGTCTCCTTTCTTCTGTCTTCCTTTGTACTTGGAACAGAAAGTTTACTTCCATGTACCTTTTTTTTTTTTTTTGTTAATCCAGGGGGAAGGTGACAACAACGAACCTTTAGAAGTCACGAGGAGATCTGTCCCAAAGTTAAGGGAGGAAGTCGAAGTTTGGGGCCGTTTGGGTAAGCAAGGACTTGGAAGGCCTAGATCTTCGCAGAGGTTCCTTTGAAAACAGCCATTTCCCAGGGTGACTCTGGAGCTGCCTTTTCCTCTGCTTTAAAATGCTCATGTTTGTGATGTCTGAGAGTCCCTTTCTTTTAGGAAAATTTACCATATGCCCATTGAGAGCTTTGTTTTCTTTTTTCTTTTTTTAAATTATTATTATTTTTAAAATTTTAAAAAAGATTTTACTTATTATTTTTAGAGAGAGGGGAAGGGAGAAAGGCAGAGAGGTAGAGAGACATCAATGTATGGTAGCTTTTCACCTGCCTCCAGCCAAAGAGCTGGCTGGAGACCTGGCTTGCAACCTGGTTATGTGCCCTGGCTGAGGAATCGAACCAGCGACCTTTGGGTTCATAGGCCAGCGCCTTATCCACTGTGCCACCAGCCAGGGTGAGAGCTTTGTTTTCATAGTTGGATATTTACTAACCATTTTTAAGTGTTTGAAATGACCACAAATGGAATAGTTGGGACACATGGGTACTCAGCATCCATAACTTTACTCTGTTTCCCTTCAAAACACATTTTCTTTTTATTCATTCTTTTTATCACCCCAAGAGCCATCTGAGGGCCAGGTGGTATTGTTCTAAAGATCACAAATCCTCCATGAAAATGTGCTTGCCTATCTTTCGTTGCCCACAACATTTCCTTGTTAAAGGGCACTTAAGATTAAGGGTGATTTTTAAGTACTGCATCTTTTGTGCCAAGAGAGTCCAGCCTTTGCCATTGGTTCATTATAGTTGCTTGGAAACTTTCAGTTATGAGTGGCCTGAGGGAAGAAGTGAGGCCAGGTAGGACAGTGATTAGAAGCCCAGACACTGGCAGGGCCACAGTACTAGCTGGACCCAGGCAATAACTTGTGGCACTCCCATCCCTAGTGGACACTATGTCACCCAACCTCAAGCTTCCAAATTTACAAGGTGCGTGGGCCTTTGAAATTGCCAGCTGTGGGCTTCCACTGCAGTGACTGTGAGGTAGGGTAACCACAGAAAAGGCTGGTCTCCCCTTTCCTACCAGGAAGGAAGCACCTTCGGGAAAATTGCCTGGTGGGGGTCCCCTGGATGGGATGGCTGGAAAAGAGCACACTTACTGAAAAGTCGTCACTGGGGAAGAAGAGAAGGTCTCGGAGGGGGTCATTCTCATGTGTCTTTTCAAGTTCCTCAATGACAGTTTCATAATCCAAAGGCTCGAGAAGCCTGGGTTTTTCTTGCTGTAGAAAAAGAAAAAATGATATTAACCACTGACACATATCATCGTCTCAATGCCTGCTTGGGTTTCATTTCTCAGTGTCACCAAGGCTTGCTTTGACATTGCGCAACCCTTCCAATAGGTGAACAGAGACTCCAGGAATTTAGGGCAAAGCCATTTAACTATGTTATTTCATATGAAATAATATGAGACGGTCCTGAAATACTTGACTTCTCGCTCAGTAATTCAAGCTGTTCTCACCGAGCCTTGAAAGCTCAATGTCTTTGGCTCTATCACATCCATAGACTATAGATTTATGTAAAATATATCTTTGTCAATGGGAAAACAATCCTTCTATTCCTTGCTATAGTGTTATGATGATGCTCATCACTTTTGCTGAATTAGATACTTCCTTGTGAGGTTGACTTGGGTATGTTAAAATGTTGGCTCCTGCTAGCACTCAAAGTAGAACAGGCTGTCTTAGGTGTCACTGGAGTATGGATCCTGTGTCAGAATTAATTGCTTGGCCTTGACCTCTTTGCCATGATAAAGAGAAGCTGGGTAATTCTAACATCACTGAACAACATAACTATTATGGACACCATGTGGTGAAAGTGGAGAAGAGTCCGAAAAATAGAGAATCACACTGCATTCAAGTCCTGAAGCCAAGAAGAAAGGCACTTCTTTCAAAGAAACTGCCCATAGTACCAAAAATGCTAGTGGGCAAAGGTGTGATTGTTTCAGTATAGGTTTGCTGTGTTTACTCTCAACGATGGAACCTAGAGGAAAATGAAACATTATAGAACAGGAAACCAAGGACATAAGCTGAGTTCCTTTGGCCCTTTGATGAAGCACGTATGCCAGCCGAAATGGTCATTCAGATTGTTTTAAAGTTCCCAGAAGCTGGAGTGGTCACCATGAAATCTGTATGCTGAAACAATCTCATAAATAAACAAAAAAGTTTTTGTTTTTGTTTTCCTTTTCACATCAACGACATCAGTACTTCTCCCCAACCTCACCCCTCTCCAGTCCACAAAGCACAGGATTAGCTTCCATTGCTAAGACCATCTTTGAAAGATCTCTTAGGGTAAATCTCCAGAAATGTTTATTGACAGCTTACTCATTTCTAGCAGGCTCCTCAAAGTAACAGTCAGTGTCTATTTTGATGATTTTTCAAATATAAAAAAAAAATGAAACAAAGCAAAATGTAACACAATGGACCAGGAACAAGGATTTGCATGTATTTTCTGCATTTATACAAAAGACAAACAAACCCCTTTGACAAGTGCTTTAAATCAACTGAATATAATGTAAAGTGAATATTTTGGCTGGAAGGCCCTCCAAGTAAGATTACTAGGTTTAGCAAATGAAAATACAGAACTCCACGCAACATTTGAAGAAAAGAACAACTTTCGTTCCCCAACATAATCAATTGAACGAAGGAGTGGTGAAACTGTCAGCATTTTGAAGAAGATACAGAGACACTATGACACAATGCAAGTAATTCAAAACAAAATCCTCCTAAAATCCAAGTCTTTCAGTATGATTATTTTATTTAGATTTATTTTAAGTTCCAATGCCTTATTTCCCTAGGCAAAACTATTCATTCCAAGGATCACAACATGATAGTTCAAGAGGCATGCAGGCGCCAGATATTTGGTTTGGCGAAAACATTGATGCCATTTTATTTTTTGTTGGCTTTCAATGAGTCTTTAAGGGATGGTATTTCACTGCAGTTCAGTTCCGGATCTCAGTAGCCCTTTTCTGTTACCTCTTACCCTGCAGAATCACACATTTATTTTGCTCCAAAAAGCCTTCACTTTTTGCCTTGACTTATTCTTGAAACCACTCCCCCAACATAGTATTTGTGTATTAATCGTAGCAAATAAAACAGAATGTATTGTAAAGCCATCAGAAAGTTATCTCAGCCACAGATTTGGTTGGCTATGTTCCCTTCCCCTGCTGTTAATTTTCAACTTAAGAGTTGGATGCCTTTTGGTCTCATATGCCAACAGTTCATGGTGCCGCTACCAGCACTTTCTTCTTTCTTTCTTTCACACCACCACATGAGAATGTGGCTTAGTGTATGTGTTGCAATCAAAAGATTTAAAGGAAAGTGACATCAAGATGTTTTAAGCGGCCTCTTCTAATCTTGTTTGCACCATCTTTTACATTTCAATTCCCACTAGTTACAAACTACAGCATGAATAATAAGCTGGAGACAAGAAGACCTTCAAAGAGGATATTTTACTAGGGCCTACTTTTCACCCAAAGTGGATGCCACCTGAATTAGTATGACAGGAAGATCAGCGAACATAAGGCACAGGCTATCAATAAAACCACAGAGAAACAAAATCTTGAACTCTCCTTGATATGTTCAATAAAAGGCATAGCTTATAACAGATGTAAGTATCTGTCAGAGGATAGATTTAAAAAAATTTCATTTCAGGTTATGCCATACCGGCCAATCAGTTAATGTCATTTATTAAGCCTTTCCTGTTTAAAATGTTGCACTGAGGTTATTATGATATGGGGCTATAAAACCTAGAGATCTGTTTTATATAATTCATTAGGTCAACTTTCAGGTGGAGATACCATAGTTCAGTCTTTCCAGGAAATTTGTTAATCACTGTGTGCCTTTCAGGATAGTCAATGCTTTATAATTTCTGTAGACATGAGGTTTAAAAGTAACAATAATATATTTTATATCACCTAGAGCCTGGAATTTGGTGCTACTGGCCATGAATGTGTTATAATGTATGAAGGCAGAATCCAGGTTATGGAGTCTGCAGTACTCTCTGGGGCAGGAGAGCTGCCTGTCTGGGGTTTTAGTCAAAGAGACAGATGTACGTATACAAGAATGGTAGGATGAGTTAACTTCTCACCACTGCTGCTTGCTGAGACATCGAGTGCAACTGGGAATTGAGCAGCATTGATTTACAGCTCTACAATGGTTGAGTTTTTCCCTCCTGAATTTAATGTGCCTTCTTCTTTTTGGAAATGCACCAACTGGAATGAGGCATGTGCCAAGATTATCTTGAATTGGACTAGATTTTTATAGAGCTTTTTACTCTAGCTCTCTTTCTCTCAAATGAGTAATGAATTTCATTAGCTATTCTAAAACCACTCCAGGCCTGGGAAAAGGCACCCAGCAGGACCTGTTACTATGCAGCAGGGTTGGTGTTGCACCACAGGGGAAATGCGTCCTATTCTCCTTACACAGTGTTAAGGGATTTGTTTGCTCCACTTCCCCAAACCCACAGCTCTCTTCCAATTTAACTTCACAGAAGAACAATGGGATCCTGTCACAAAACAAATGCTCCCCTCCCTTCTACTTATCCCACAGCTTCTCATGGAATGCCAACAAAACGTCCAAGTCCTGGTGCTGGTCAGCCTGCCATCTTGGTAATAGCTAGGGCTGCCAAAAGCCAGATAATTGATCCGCAGCAAGCAGATTTTCTACACTTTAGTTAGTTTCTAATTTCAAGAATGTGGTATTCAAATATTTGAACTATTTTCATAACTGTTATTAAAAATCAAATGGGTGAAGAAATGACACTGAAGAACTAAGCATTTGAAGTATGTTATACTGAAAATTAAATGGCTAAATTATCAACCTAGGCCTATCTCCAGAATAGAAGTATGATCTAACTAAGGAGTGACCAAGACTAGGCAGCCTTGCTTTAGGAGGGTCCAAAGTGAAGGGAGAGCATGATGATAGGTTTTCTATGTGGAGATGCAGCCAAGAGTATAATGTGTACTCTAGAATGCATGTTATGGGGTTATACTCTTAGAACTGTACCACATCCACAGTGCTCATCAGGTAAGGATTAACTTTTCAATTTTCACTAGTCATAAATTTAAAGTACTTGTGTTTTAAATTTAATGTGTACAAAGAACAACTAGTAGGTGCTCAATAAATGTTGAATTAATACGTTTTTAAGTTATGTCATTTCATCCAGAAATTCATTTTCCAGGATTATATTTTAACAATCACACATATAACCCAAGATGTACACGAAGATGTCTTTGTAATGAGATGGGGAAAATACAGTCACTTTAATCCAAGAAAAATAAGAAAGGCAGACAGGCTGATAGATGTCATATCCAAAAAATGCTACTGCTAAAAAAACTGTGGTTTATATTTTTCAAAGAATTGTGTGTTGTGGAGAGAGGCTTAGTGCTATAATGGGTTTTGGGCAGGGGATTGAAAACAGGATAGGGTTGGGAACAAATCAATAAGTAATTGTGTAGCACAAGTGGTGATTCCTCCTTGTAACTCTTCAATCCTTCTTTGCAGTTAGTGGACCCATATTTTGCATATGAATGGCTTTTGTGGGAAAACACAAGAAGGTTGGGATCTGTGATCAAGATGGCAAGGATTGTTACAAAGGAAAAGGAGAGAAGGTCAAGTTCATCTTGACACTGGTTTTCTAGATTCACACATACTGTGACATTAAAGTTTGAATCTAGAATCCTAGATTTGTAAGGGGTAGAAAAGCCTGAAAGACATGGTCAGCTAAAGATGAGAAACAATCAATCACCAAAAATAAGGAAGGATTAAAAAATTATGTCACATTCATTTTAAGATATAACACATGATCATTAAAACTGAGTTCTTGAAGTTTGCAATAACAAGGAACATTTCTCGTGTATTATTGTTAGGTAAGAGTGGGAATAAATATTGAATGCCAGAATAACTGCACAAGACAAAAATTTTAAAGAAAAATGATTAGAGCTATATATCTGAATATTATCAGTTATTATCTCAGCTGAGACTTTGAACATTTAGGATTTTGCTATTTTGAATCATCACATTTTCTAGATTTTCTATGAATAACATGAATTGCTCTCATCATGTTGAAAAAATGAAATTGGTCTTTCAAATTATTGTGTCTCCATGGAAACACTGGGGATTGGTTTGACTTTTAAGGTTGTTTACCCTTAGAAAATCCCCTAGAAAGAGAACCTCAGAAATCACAGTGGGGATTTCACATGCAAGTTCAACCACTAATATGCTCAAGCAATTAAAACGAAGATACATAAACACTTGGGAAAGGAGACTGGGGAAAATAATGTCAGCAGAAAAGGGAAAAACAATTAGCAACACCTTTCCTAAAGTATCTTGAGTTCTGTGGAGTAATATGAAAATCTGGTATATTACTTAAACGCCTCTGAGCACTGGTCATTGTTACAGAGGATTACAAGTCAGAATCTGTATTTGAAAGTACAAGGTCTTTTTCCTACCAGCTGCATAATTTGGACAAGTCATTGAAATTGGGACTTAGTGAAGTGGATGCAAATGTGTCAAAAGGCAACTTTCTGCTTGTAGTAGGGCTATTGGAAGGATCAAGGAGCTGGAGTATGTGAGGGTGTTAGGTGAACTGCTTAGTGCCAGGCAAATATAGGTTTGTCTTTATTTGAAAATGACTGAAATTATTCCACATGCTTTACCCAGAGACATACACCAAAAACAAGTCAATCAACCAGCCAGTTGAAACTAATTACGCTAAATTCTTCATGTACCAAGAACTGTGCTCCATGCTTCTACTATAGCTTTTAACTAAATTGCCTTTTACAGCACAAACCTTACCAACTACTGGTTGTGTGGAGGCATGAGAGATAATAACACAAGGAAAAGCACTGAGATACGAAAAAGGGGCAGCATTTCCACCATGCATCTATCCCCGGAATCAAATTGGGCAGCTCTGTGCCCCACAGGAAGAAAGAAGGTAATCTACCTAATTCTGTAGATCTGCATATAAAAGTGATTTTAAAATTCTACTTTTTATTTTCTTTGAGGAACAGCCTAGAAAATACTTTTATGTATTTATACCTGCAGATTAAAGAGGATTACATTTAGGATTGGTTTAATATTACTCATTAGCTTTGCAAATATAAATATTTAGAGAACAATCAAGTTGTAGATGCTTAGACTCTTTTGTTTCTGTAGCTTTTACCTACTCACAGGCAGGTCAAGCTTGTCAGCCCTGGGGAATTAATAGGACCACTAAGGACTAAGCAAGGAAACGGGTTGACATGATAGGAATGAGGGATAACGTTTGGGGCCCACATGTTTGTGTTTTAAATTTTAAGTGTAATCAGGAAGCTGAATCTTGGTTACTTGCCATTAAGGTCATTCTAGTTTGTCAATCTGAATTGGTTGCTCTGGTTCTTCCTTTTAGAAAAGCTGATCTTTTCAAGAAACACATGATGAAAAGATACCTTTCCCCTTACTTTTCAGGGTATATATATATATATATATGTATATATATATATATATATATATATATATATATATATATATATTTTTTTTTTTTTTTTTACATGCAGTATATTCATTCTGTGCTGTTCATTTGGACTTTGGACTTCCTTAATTATCCTTGTCATTTCCAGATCTGAAACTTTATACTAATATGAAGATTTATAACATAGTTAATCCTGTATCTGAATGCTTTCTTCATCTTAACTTTGCATCCTGGCTAATGACCCAGAAAAGCAAACCAATAAACATAGATATTTTCTTTAGGATCAATACAGTAGGCTCTATCATGTCAAGTCTTTAAACATCTTCTTCCCACCTTGGCACACAGACAAGCAAATAGCTAAGAGTGAGAGGAGATTCAGGGGTCTTTAAAGAGACCCTAAAAAGAATTACAATCTTGAGATCTTCAAAACTAATCAGAAACAACACAGCTGTTAACTGATTTCTGCGTTATCAAGATAAATGATTAATATTCTTAGAGGAAAGAAAAGATCTAAATGGCACATGGACTCTTTAGATCTTAATTTAATCCAGGCCCCTTTGGCCTTAGTACAACTGGAATGGAACCAACTTCCACACTATTTGTGTTGAAAACAAACGAGAAAATTGGAGAGAGACTGCACAGCTGGATTCATGGTCATAGCTGTCAGTCTGTGGTCGTGTGACAGATTTAATTCAGCTTTTCATCAAAGGGAGTTCCCCTGGACAACTTCTCAAATGTTGGAGCTTCAGAAAACAAGGCTAGCTTTTCTTACCAAAAAGGAAATAATTAAGTAAAGAATAAGCCATTTTATGGTGACCCTGTAACCTTCCCTCTGTTTTGAACCAAAGAGTTTCGTGAGAATGGAAAAACACTAGCTACATCAAAGTTAGGAACCGTACAGCTGGACAAGCTCAGATCAAGCTGAATTTGCGAATGGTTGCCATGGTAACACAAAAAGGACATAGATTTCAGAAGAAATCAACCAGTAGTAACTATTTAAATATCTTGGTCCCTTTCAGTGAAATGAGCCTGGTTAAACTTGGTAAATTATAATGAGCTTAGCAGAAACAAAAAAAAAATTTAATCATTATTCTCAGTAGAAACATGATAGATGGAAAAATCAGCACATTCTGTTTTGTTAGCCCTTAATTCCACTAGGAAAACCAAAGACACCCAGAAGTTCTATAGGAGCTATAAAATAAGATGTACTCTCAAACTGAACTCAGCTCTGGCTGGTGGTACAGTGGATAAGGCACCAGCCTGTGAACCTAAAGTTGCTGGTTCGATTCCCCAGCCAGGGCACATAATGAGGTTGCAAGCCAGGTCTCCAGCCAGATCAATAGCTGGAGGCAGGCAAAAAAAGACAACCATACATTGATGTCTCTCTCCCTCTTTGCCTCTCTTTCTTCCCTTCTCTCTAAAAATAAAAATAATAAAATCTTTAAAAAATAAATTGAATTCAGACCTTTGAAGTCTTATTTTCTTTTTAAGTAAATTTGATGATGTGTATCTCTCAGTCGCATGTGGATATTCATGTGTTGTGTTTAGCACATGATAAAAAATAAATAAAGTGGCTGCTTTTTAATCTAATAGTGAAAGAAGCAGAAAATACTGAAGAAGGTCTAAATCAAATTAAATTACATGTATCATTTAGTTTTCTAGAAACACTTGAAAGATAATAAATATCATTAAAAATACATCACAACCCAATTAAAAGTCTGCCTGACACCAGGGAAATTAATGCCTTAGAGGAAATTGCTGGGAATTTTGGATTAATTTGTGTGAAGTCCATGATGAAAACTGTCACGGGCTAAAACTCTGATCCTATTTTGGTATCGACAGTCACACATATAAAGTTCTACTAATAGGTTAAGTATGAGGAAAGTGTGAGTGTGTGCACGTGTGTACACAAAAACATACAAATCACACACATAAATGCAAATAGTTCTTTTAAGAACATGTACCTGTGTTTTCAATAAATTATCCCTTAATGATAGCTCATTTATTTCCTTTCTTACTTTTGGCTACTTGACACTGAATAGGTATAGTGGCCATCTGTTGATTTTTGGCCTATGTAATACCTATTCTGTTATTTATTAGTTTGCTTTTTAGTACTAGCAATTTAATTTCCCTCTGGTGACTTAGCTCTCTCCCTATTCCATATCGAGCAGTCTTGGTGTGTCTGATAATTGAAAAGATCCTGCTTTTCTGTGATCAAGGGCAGATGACCCCAGTGAGGCCCACTCAACATTTCCCTCCAGAACTCTGGCTCTTGACTGGAGAGATGCCGAAATCCCATATGACCCTCCCGTCAGTTCCAAACACCAAGAGCTCCCCGTTTCCCACTGCTCTGAGATGCTCTATGTCCATCCTGATGTTTCCCAGCTTGTTTCTTCACTCTTCCTTCTGTTCTTTACCCTGGGCTGTGCTTATTTACCTGAGTAAGTTTCTTTGCCTTGCAATTAAAGAAATTTAAGAAGATAATAATACAAAGAATAGCACCTATTAATAAAGGACTGTTATCTTCTCATCCTGTTTTTATTTGGATTTAAATGGTCTTAAAGGAGAGCCTTCCATATAGCCAATGACTCCTTCAAGTTCAGAAATTTAGGTTCAGTAAACTCGTTAATTGCTAACAAATTCCAATGTCATCCCATTCTACAAAACATACATCAGGTGCCAAGCATCCTGGGTAAGGGAGACTTAAGTACCTGCTTGGTTTTCCAAGGTGGTAAACTCAGTATAGTCCTCATCTCTAATTTTCCACTAAGCCTAATTCATCCTTCTCTAATGACACGAGAATAACTGCAGGCTAAAAATGAGAGTATTTCCACATTTGCTTTCAGTGCTGACATTTCATATATTGCAGCTTTCTTTCCCAGGAGGTGCCAGGTCATATTGGAAGTTTTTACAGACACCTAGAGTATGTGACAAGCCAGGCATGTCTAAGTCATTGCAGGCCCCACATCCTTTTGCTTTATTCTGCCATTTTCATCATAGGAGTCACATTTGCTATTTTTGTTATCTGAAAGCTAAATCATATTTTAAGAATGTTTACTTATAGAAATAACAGTTACACAAGATAATTGACTGATGGTAACAATGCAAACGACCATTTTTATGATTCACCCCATATATGCTAATACTAGTTATTATTTTTCTACTACTATTATCATGAATAATAGCAAGGCCCATGGTATTTAGCACTTCTTCTCCTTGAGTATTGTATCAAGCCAAGAAAGATCATCATTGCTTTGTTCTACAGATGCAGAGACTTGGGTTCTGTGAACTTGCTGAGCAAGTTGACAGTAGACCTGATATATTTTTTTAGCCAGGCTCAGTAGGAAACCTGTGGTCCACTCCACTCCACTCTCTCCACTCCACTCTATTCCACTCCACTCCATTCCACTCCCTCCACTCCACTCCACTCCACTTCCATTACCTCCACTCCACTCCACTCCACTAGCAAAGGCCATGGTCTTTCAAGAACAGACAATATAAAAACTTCTTTGTTTACTGCTGGGAAGATTCTAAACCAGAGCTGTAGTTTTGAGGACTATTCCCGTTCTTGTTGTCAGTTCTGCAGGAAAGGACATGAGAAATCTAGAGGCTGGTAGGATGTTAATGATAGAGGACAAAAATATTTATAAGAGGGTAAGGAGGATGAAGAAAAAAAAGGAAAAAAAAAGTATACTAAGGAATCAGATAGTGAATGTCAGATAATGTTTGTGTCAAAAACCACAATGGAAATTGCCACTAATTGAGGGAATCTGCAAATTCAGAAAGTTTTGTACCACTGACTACCACCAGCAGGAAAATGATCATGGTGTTACTTCTGTCCACTGTGGCATTCCCCAGTTCTGACAGGTGGTCAACCCCCTGCTTAGATAAATAAGTCAAGGGCACTGTCCTGGAGTTGACTCTGCCTGGTGTGGTGATTAGGACCCTCCATCTGCTTCTCTCTTGGCTTTCCTCTGTTCCCTCTCTGAATAGTCAGTCTTGGGGAAAGTGAGTTCATTCTTATTTAAGTTGCAGGAGACTCTCGCAACATCTGAGCAGGTTCCTCCTTCTTACTGTCCCCACACGCAGAGAATGGGCCTCCATCCCTAGGCAGATCAAGTTTCGATGTACACTTCTCCATTTCCACAGACCAGATTGAATCCAATCCTTCCCATTGCTCCTGCTTCTTTGCTTCCTCCAACTTGTCCATTTATAGCTTTCATCCCTAGCTTTCACCGTGTTTCAAACCTGGTTCAGTCTCATTTCATTGCTTCCCTGAAGCTATCATCCTGTGCTTCCTTTCACTTAACTGGCTCATTATAAAATAGCCTAAATAAGCAACTGAGAATGTCTGTAGAAAACAAGCAGTAACAGTAAGAAAGCCCAGATGACCAGGGAAGGAAGTTGTTTACATTAACACTGAAGAATAAATGATAAAATGTAGACTTGAAAGATAATCATACAATGCATATTACACAACGATGTGTGTGAGAAGTATGTTAAAGACATTCAGATTAGACTCTGTCTATAGTGTTCATTTTCCTATAAAAGTGCTGATGGGCCATTACTAAAGAGGAGAGCAAGGATTTTCATGCATATCCGAAGTTTTCCAAATATTCTGAAATCTGGCAGGTTTAAGCCCTACCAGACACGAAGAACTTAAAAATATCAACTCACATTTACTTGAGTAAATTTTTCATTTTTATAACTGCATAGATGCTTGATAATAATAATTCAACTTAATCCTGTACTTAATCTTTACAAAGTAAGACATGCAACTTAGGAAGGAAACTATCTTTTTATTGACTTCCTATGCAGTAGAGCTCATTCTGAACATTTGAGTTAAAAAAAAAAGAAGAGAAAGAAAACCAACTGTAGAACACATTTCAAAAATTAACAGTTGTTCTATGTGATCTAAAATATTTCATTTTCCTTGTACTCTGTAATAAGCAAGTTAAAGTATATACAGGCATTTCTTTGACAGTATACTTGAAAATTGGATTCATAAGGGAAACTTCCAAAACAATTAAAATTTATTATAGAGGTAAATAAATACCTTCAAACAGCATGAGAAGAAAACAGAATAGACAAAATTCTCAATCTGGGTCATGAGCATATCAAATTTGGTTGCATATCTTTCAGGAAGTCACATACATCTGGTTAAACATTCTAGATTACTAAGAAACTAAACCATTCTATATTTGCCTTATTGCAAAAAATAATTTGTTGAGTTTGAAAACCACATGATCATTATAAAAACAAATAATCAGTTATAACCATTTCCAGGAAGATAATCTCCATTATTTCTCCTTTCTAAAAAAAGAATTATTTTTTTCTCTAAACTAACTTTAAGCCTCATCTTCATTTGTTGGCTTTTCTGTTACTTGCATTGCTTTTTCCTTATTATTTATCAAGTCATGTCTGAAGCCAATCTAGGGATGTTGGTTTAGTTTTAGAAGGGTTAGGTGGTTGTGTTGTGGAAACTGGCTTTCAGTAGGGGAGGGAAAAATGACATTTCTAAGGCAAATCCCATCAACACAGAGCAATGTAGGATCCCTGAGCATTCAACTTCATGTAATTCAGAGTCGTGTCTACCGAGCAGCCCAGGGACACCAAAAAAGGCTCCAAATAAGAAAAAGTCACCTTCCATGGACTTCATTTGTTGCAGTCATTGAAAAGATAATCTCACTACAAGTATATCCTTTTTCTCTTGTCATGGAAACATAAATATTTTACTTGGTTTTATTTCTACTACATCACAGTTGTAACTCATAATTTTTTCTGTGTTCAAATCATGTTCAGATGCACAAGATCAACTTGAATTCCACTAACTAATCTTATGACAGGATAGGTACTGTTATGAATGTTTTATAGAAGAGGAAACTGAGACTCAGAATAATGTAAGAAATCTGCACAAAGTCATACAACTGTTGGTGAGATAGAAAGACCCTCTTGGGTTCTAATTATGCATTTCACTTTCTTGGATTCTCTTTTCTTCCAAAGTGAAATCCACATCTCAGGGCAATACTTCAGGATGGATGGAGCAATCCCCTAATCCACAGAACAGACAATGCGTGAAAGGAGATATGCCTATCTCATGATGACCGTAAACAGGCAACAGTAGCAGGAAAGTCCCCAGTGTCTTCCACAGAAGAAAGCTAATCACTGTATAAATGATCTTAATTAAATGTGAATGGATTGCTGCTGAATGCTGTGGGATAAACACTCAGTCCTTACTGGCTGCTTTTCCCATAATGCTCAGTGGCAATACCTTCAAATTCAATTAAGATAATTCATAGAGGATTAGCTTCATTACACGGGGAGACACCAGGGATTGTCCTATTGCCAAATTGTGTGCGTGGTCTTTGTGAGATAGACCTGTTCTCCTTTTCTGTGCTCTCTTTTAGTGAACATAAGAAGTAAGTCTCACAGTGACACAAGCCATGGAACTTCTAAATTCCACTGGGAGAAAAGCAACAAGGAGATTATGTTTTTCGGACTGGTCTAAAGGTTAAAATAATCTCAACCAAACAAGTTTTTCAAGCACATATCCTCTTTAACAGATGGTGTTCAACAACTGATGAGGCTCTTATGGAGTCAGGGAAGAAGGCACAACTGGGCTCTCATTTTGGGGGTCGATGGAGACCAAGAGGTTAGATCCAGGACTCTGAATATTCCAGCTGTTATGCTGCGGGGGAGGGTTGGGGTATACACCATGGAAACAAGGTCAAGGGGTTCACTTGTCCATGTTTCCCAGCGGAAGACATGGACTGCTAAGACAATGACCTAGGAACTGACCAAACAATAAGACAGCACCAATCCTATGAGCTTGACATCTGGTAGTCCATCCACATTGCATTACCATCACAGAGGTGGTTATTCTGGTTATTTTGGTCTATCAAAGTCTGGCTATTCATCCATTTGATTATCCACATTCATTGAATGATCATTCACGAAGACTTACAATCCTATACACAATTTTTAAAAAAGCTGTACTGTTTCTGGATATTTATGTGAACAAAAAGAATATTTACCCCTTCTGGTTCTCTCAACTGGGGACATCACCCTTCTCACCCCAGGGAACATGTGGCAATATTAGAGATTAGTTGTTTGGTTTTTTTTTTCACAATTGGGGAAAGTCTGTCTCTAGCATCTAGTGGGTAGAGGCCAGAGCTGTAACTAAACATCATACAATGCATGGCTGGCTGGCACAACAAAACAATCTCAGACCCCAAATAACAGTGGTGCTGAGGTTACGAACCCTACCCTGAAGAAAGCAAGCAAAAAGTGGAACATCCTGTAGAATGGACATTTCTGTAAAAAGAACTACCCAATAATGTCGTCGCCGCTGCTTTGCATAAAGAATGTGCCTTCCACATTACATGAGTTCACTGACAGGCTCTAACAATAATAGGCTCTTATATTCAGCTGCTGATATTTCTAATAGATAGAAATCTAGAACTTTGTAACAAATACACATTTCCAGAGCTCTCATTTTATTTGCAACCAATAATAAGGCAGAAACAGTTTTAACCATAAAGAAACCACATGTTTTTTAACCTTAAAAACATGACTTTTTACTCTCTTTCTTGGCTCATGTAATCAAATACTTATTTTTCTTTTCTTTTCGCTTTTGAATTATTCTAAGAATTATAACATGAATAATGAGTGGGACATGATAAGAAACAACAGTAATGTTTTTTTAAAAACACAACTGTAGTATATAAATCATTGATAGGACCCTTAATTGAGACAATTGTAAAAGCTTGCCTTTTAAAAAGATAGTACTCCAGTAATATTTTAACTGTTCTTAAGTTCTCTGCCAATGTTTTAAAATAACAATGGTAGTAATTTCAATATTCCAGGTAGTCTAGTAATGTTTTGGCTACTTAAATTCTCTATCAGTTAGTTTAAAATAATGATGTAAGTAAAAGAGGATAGTTATGCTCCAAATGTAAAATTCTAGGTACAAAATTCTGTTTGTATCTAGGATTTTACCCTTATTACAGAGTTCTAGATTTCTGTTTGTTAGAATTATCGGCAGCTGAACAGAAGAGTCTATTGTTAGAGCCTATGAAAACATAGCACCCCAGAGCCAATCTGATTAATTTTTAAGTATTGAGATAAAGCTGGAAAACAAACACCGACATTTAGATACCTACAGAACTAAGTCTGTGGATTTCTTCCTGATTTAGTCTTCTCACTGTTCGTCTCTTCTTCCAAAATTCATTGGGCTCCCGTTTGAAAACCTTTCCTCGGAAGCTCATTGTACTGTTGTCATTTGATTCGCAAAATATTTGAAAATATTAATTTTGTTAAACTTCTTCCTTCTGAAGCGTCACCGTGTCTAATGACTCTTTCTTCTCTGGTGAAAAGGGAAATGCTCACACTACCCTAACATAACTCAACCAGAAAGGAAAGGAAAACCAATGAATTACTGCTTCCTGTAGCTACCAGCTGTCCAGATAGGTTTTCGTGCGTGTGTGCTCCCCTTAACCACATGCTTTAAAGCAAGACAGAAGCACAAAATGACTTCGGATATCGAAGAGAATTGCTCATAGCAAAGTAAACCAGATGATGTAAAGTCAGCTATAGAATCAAGTCAAGACTGAATCAAAGAGCTAATTTATTGCAACGTTCTATGTCTTTCAATGAAACAGACACCCAAACTTTCTCAGGCTGGCTAGAGCCCAAGGATAAACTATAATAATATACCTGAGGTCAAAGAGTTCTGTTTAAATCAGTTGCTCATGAAAGTGTAGAATATAAATTAGTGGTCTTCCTAGATGTGCGCCCAAGAACATCATTTAAGGCACAAGAAGAAAATATTAGGATTGTATTTATATGGGTTATATGGGTTATCTAAATAAAGAAAATTGACATGGACACCTTGATTCTCCATGTCAAATGATTACAAAGACTCAAGGACTCAATTCCCTAATCTTCAGAATTTTGCTCTCTTTCTCTGGGGCTGTGTAAAAGTGCAACTCTTCCCTCACACCCACCTGAATGTGCCTTCCCATTTTATTTTTCTCCATAGTACTCACTAGCATGCCACACTACTCTTCATTTTACTTATTTATTTAAATTAAGGTCTGTCTTCTACTAGACTGTATTCTGTGAGAGTGGGAGTTTTATCTCCTTCATTCACATGTCATCAGTGATTTGAACAGTGTCTGGCACCCAAAAGGCTCTCAGTTTCAATTTAATGAAAAAATAAGTGAGGAGCTTACACTTATTGTGCTTACCAATGAAACTTGTCCCATATGTGTATTGTGTTTTAAAATACTTGTTATTGATAAAAACTATAATTTATAAGTAAACATAAAGATAAGGGAGGGTAGTCAATTTTTTTCTACTAGGTGCATAAGAAATGAAATATCTGGAGGTCACAGGACTAGGAGATAATTGATTCAACATTAAAAGGTTGGTCCTACAAACCATTGCTATGTGAGGCAGCTATTTAGTTTCTTTAAGATTTTGCTTCTTCATCTGCAGATGGATCTACTCAATAGTAGTGCCCACCATTGTGATGTAAGTGCTAGAGTCCATGAAGCACAAGGTGGGTTATAAAGTTGGTTGATGGGATATTTCCACTGAAGACTGATCACCATGACTGCCGAGGTTCAAGAAACTCCTGTCAACTCTCCTAGGAGTGGAGTCTTGGAGAAAGCATCCTATGAACTATGCCTGCTTTTTTATACCAGGGAAGGTCAATTGAGGGCATCTTGGCACAGAGCACTGTATGATGTGCATTGTGGATAAAAGCAAGTTCAACCAGGAGAACAATTTCTGCACAGAAGATTCTCAATATTCTGGGAGCTTTGAACTTTAAGAAAGTAAAATAACAAGGCTGCTACCGTGCTCACAAATTCTGCACATGTCCTGGCTGGAAGGAGAATTCAGGCTAGGGATGGAAAGGGGGAGGCCCCCAAGAGTCAGGAAACAATGAGTAAGCACATTGTGGTTTGTGCAAAAGCTTTTGTTCCAGGGCTCATCATTGTTTCCAGTGCTCAGCATGTTCAATGGTTGAAGTGCAGGTTGGTAGCCGCAGGTGATGCAAACTTAACCCAGAAGTAAGTGGTCCCAGACATCGCATGGCTTGTTGCTAATTTTCTTCAGGTCTTTACTCAAATGTCTAAAGCCTCCTCTGACCATCAGTTTAAAACTGCGACTTCCTCTCCTAAACCCTCCCTTGCTTTTTAAATATATTTTTGGCCACCAGAAAATAGAATGACATTTCACCCTTAGTAACCCTGCGTGAAAACACGGGTCTTATTGTGTATTCTTAGGGAAGTTCTCACTTAACCAGTTAGTTCCAACAACCATGGCCTTTATTTTAATTGCTTTTCACTGACACAGGCCATTCCCATTTCCCCAACAACAACTACATTTAGCTGTGGCACATACATTTATCTCAGACGAGAGTCGCTCATGCACCTCCATCTTGTCATTCAGCGATTTGTGCAAGACAAGAAGAAATATTGATCATTCCTTGTCCAAGTATGACTGTGAGAAAGTTTTTCTTGAAAACTATGAGGAAAATAGCAAGATACTATAAAAATAACAACTGGAGAGGTAAACTATACCATTAAACTGTCATTGACTTAAGTAGGCAAGCCAGGGTTCCGTAGAGCAGATGCCCTTTTGATCCATGGTCATTGAATATTTAGAAATTCTATGGTATGTCTTTATCCCTAAACAGATCTCATTCACTAAATAGCTCTTTGGCATCAGTTAGATGAGCAGGTGTCTTATTGTACATGCCTAATTTTTAGATTTAATTTTTTCCATTATATAATATCATGAGAATCTGCTACCGGTCACCTAATTTCCTGGGGGTGAGATTAGGTTTTGATTTTAATTGCTGAAAATAGTATTTTACAACCCTTTATGGACTGTGGACCCTGAGAATCTAATCAAAACTATGGACTCACTAGGGAAGTGTCATTTTCAGAAAATGTGCATGCACGGTCAAGGGTCACATGCCTCTAAAGTCCACCTGTGGACACTCTTACTCAAGGGTCCACTTACTATGAATCCCTAACTCAGAGTTTTAGAAGATCCAGCTGCTTAAACGGAATGCTATCTTCCAACAAGGAATGTAAGAATCTTCAGAAACTCGTAAGTGAGTTCCTTTTACTTGAATGTTGGCATCTTGTCTCTCCTCTATTCCTCTTTAGGCACCACATTTCTTTATCCTGGAGCCCCTCCCATTCCTTAACTTCTGCAATCTGAGAATGACTCATTTCTCTCTTTGCTCAGCTGTTAATCAAGCCTCCCTAAAATACTGGCAAAAGGAGGCATTGTCCAGCAACATATGGGAAGGCCAGATAGACATAATTGGGGTGACTGCAAAGGTGGGGAAATCCAGCAGCATGACGTGGTGTTCCCTGGGCTAGCACTGTTAGGGATGCTGTATGGCCCTCTGCCTTACCTGATTTCAGACCAATCTACCTCTCCAGCATTCTGTGATTCCCACACCACCCCAAGAAATTCTCTTTCTGCTTAAGTTCAGAAACATGTTGGCAATTAAAAAGAACCTAATTAGGCAATGGGCAACAATGGACAATATAGAGAAGTCAGAGATTAACTGCTCCACCACAAGAAATCACTGCGAATTCATTCAAAAAGCAATCTGATACCAATAAAGAGGCAGAATTGATTAAGTACTATACTCAAGGTATTGCTGAACTTCATGAGAAGTACATAACACCTTTCCTAAGTCCCAAGATACAGAGGACTTCACTATAGAGTTTGAAGGAGTCTGGGAAAGCTTCACACTAAAGTTAGCACCGCAGGAAGGCTTTGAGTACCAGGTGAGAGTGAAATAGATGAGAGAAGGGTAAAGGATACTCTAGGACAGGGGACTGTAGCATAGAAGAGGCATAAGATAGGACGGTTAAAATCATGGGATCTGCAGTCAGTTTGGATTCAAATCTTAGGTCCACTGCTTCCTAACTGTGTGTCTTTCAGCCAATTACTCTCTCTAATCCTCAGTTTTCTCATCTGTAAAATGGGGATAGCATGGTAACTACCTCATAGAGTTATTGTGAAGATAAATAAAATGGTAGTCTTAAAAATTTCAGCAAATTGCCTGGTACATAGTAAGCATAACTATTAGTTGTTACAAAAGCTAAGAGGCAGGCCAATACAGAATGTAAGAAAAAGTTGGAAGCCCAGCCTGGCTAGAGACAAAGGTTGGTTAGGATAGAAGAGGTAGAAACAGTTAGAAAATAGAAGCCAGTGACCAATTCATGGATGGCTTTGAATGCCAAGGTAATGAAAGTTTTTATTGTATCCTGAACACCATGGGAAATCACTGAAGGATTTCTGAATTCCAATGAAAATAGTGCCTTTTGAAGACTCATTTGGTAGCCATCTGTGAACTGAATCTGGGATAATATGATCCAGAGAGTTTGCATTAATCCAGGTATTAACATAGAGTGGTGAAGGGCAGAAAGCTTGGCAAAAGAAGCATAACCGTAGACTTCAGAGAGATTTTACATGAACAGCTGCCAATTCAATGGAAAATTGTAGCTGAAATTTACTGAACAGGTACCAGGTGCTGAGTGCTGGTCTAAATGTTTATAGTACTTTATTTAAGCCATGCAACAACTCTGTGAGCTGAGTATTATTATTATTGTGATCACCACCCCAATTCTGCAGAGGCAGCTACTGGGGTCCTGAGAAGTTACACAATTGGCCGAAGTCCCAAAGCAAGTAAGTAGCACATGTGAGATCTAAACCTGGGCAATCTGGGTTCTGCACTTGTGCTCTTAACCAGAACAGAGGTTCACAGAAGGCAGCAGGTTTCTAAGTGTGACCATCTACATGATGAACAAAATGACTGAGGGACACAGGGTGCTAAGAAGAGAGGACTTCTTTTCCTACTAATGCTGATGTAAACATGTTAGATATCAGGTCAGGAGGATAGACCAATGGGCATATTTGTTATATGTATGCCTGAAACTCAGCAAAGAATCAGGCCTGGAGACAGGAAGCTGAAAAATCATCGAAACAGTTAACATTAAAACTCTAAAAATAAATGAAATTTCTGGAGAAAAGAGTAGCACAAAGTGGAAAACACCATCTTTTAAAAATATTTAAAAACTTTATATGAATTTATCAGGGTGACCTTGCTTAATAAATTATATAGGTTTCAGGTGTACAATTCTATAATACAATATCTATATGTTGTATCATGTGTGTACCACCCAAAGACAAATCTCCTTGAACACAGTCTTGAAATTCTTCTACCTCTAATGAAAGGGAATTTATGGAATTGAGAAGGCATAGACATAAAGAGGAAAATGAGCAGGGCAGTGCAGCATCTAGGTGCACTGGGGAGGGGAGTTTATGGAGGGTGGGGCATGGCATCTGGGCAGAGATGGATGCACCTGAGAATGCCCAAAAAGATTCAGCATGAGAGATTAGCAAGATGCAAACAAAGGACCTTGCAGTCATGGATCCAGATAGATTTACATTTGAATCCTCTTCCACCATCCATTAGATGACTTCCAGCAAGTTAAACCTTTGTCTGCCTGTTTCATATATATATATATATATATATATATATATATATATATATATATATGCAATTAGTATACAGTTTATGAAGTGGCTGTGAAATAATATGTGTTAGTACCTAGCACCAAGGGAAAAAAAAAATATATATATATATATACACACACACAGTGACTATGATTCCTACATGTGCATATGTATAAACTATTATTTATTGAATATGGTTGATATTTACCAGGTCTACATAGGTAGGTATTCATGTATAGACACACTTTTACCTGCATATACAGGTACATACAAAATACAGAAACACACATATTCACATACATATGCAAAGTTTGTCTCCATGGCATCCAGACAGAGAAAGTGAGTTTGCAATTTTCAGTTTTCAAGAATAAGAGTCTGGTTATTTGGAAGCTAGTTAAAAATGTGAAATTTCAACCATGTTTCTAAAAAGAAATAGGCGTTTGAGTGCACAGATGTCACAAATTTGAAAAAAGGTTCTGGCCGTCTGTATTACTTTTATATTGCTGCTGTGACAGATCACCAGACATTAGTGGCTTACATCAGCACCCATTTCTCATCTCTAGTCTTCATGGGTCAGAAATCTGGGTATAACTTGGCTCAGCCGATTGTCTGCTTAGAGCTTCAGAGGCTGAAATCCAAGTGTGACGTTGACAGAATTCAATTCCTTGCAGTTGTTGGACTGAGATCCCAGTGTCACCGCTGTCAGCTGGAGGTCATGGTCAGTATCTAGGGGTCATCTGCATTCTGTGGCTCACAATTCTCTTCTGTGCGGAAACAACAGGTTGAATCCTTCTCACACGACACTCACAATCTCTCTGAGTTTTCTTTCCACCCACCTCTCCCAAACCTGCCTTCTGCGGCATCTAACTCTAGCCAGAGGAAAATCATGGCTGTTAAGGCCTCCTGTGATTCAATTGGTTCTAACCAGATAATCCAGGATAATTTCCATATCTTAAATCCAGCTGATAAGAAACCTTAATTCACAGCTGCAAAGCCCTTTCCCAGCTGTATTAAGATTAGTGTTTGATTAAACCAGCAGAAAGTCCCAGGGTGGGGATGGGGGCATCTTTAGAAAACTATCTCCCTCAGTGTTGCCCTGCCCTGCAGCTTGGCTTTGGTGCTTATCTCTCTCTCTCTCTTTTTTTAATTTTATTTTTAAAAAAGATTTTATTTATTATTTTTAGAGAGAGAGGAGGGGAGAGAAGCAGAGAGGGAGAGAGACATCATTGTATGGTTGACTTTCACCTGCCTCCAGCTACAGACCTGGCTGGAGACCTGGCTTGCAACCTGGTTATGTGCCCTGGCTGGGAATCGAACCAGCAACCTTTGGGTTTGCAGGCCAGCACCTTATCCACTGAGCCACCAGCCAGGGCTTGGTTCCTATCTCTTAAAAACAACTTTAACGTCAAGAATGTGCTGGGAATATGGTGTAGGTGAAGACAAAGCTGGCTTTTGAGGGTACTTCCTCCAAGCATGGAGTTGGAATGCAGGGTTCAGCAGGGGAAAGAAAGGAGTGAGAGAGAATGGCAATGTGGCTTACAGACAGTAACTTGGACAAAGTTAGCAGTGAGATCAGGGCGAGACAGAGAATGGTAGCTGTGCAGAGGGACAGTAGAACCAAATGGACAAATCTGGAAGACGAAGAATAGTAGAGGTGTAATCAAATATAGAAACACAGAACACCAAGGAAATAAGCTAAAGCAACAAGTCATTGGAAGATCATGCTTCAAATGTTTAAATACATTTGTGTATCATTTGAACAGGCTGCCAAGTTGGCAAATGACATCCTGCCTGAATCTAAGAAACCTGGGGACAGAAACCTGCATTTTGTTGATAATGTATCTAAATTTACTTGATAAAAATTACCCTGAAAGTACCATTACGGGTGCAGAGTAACTGAAAACTTGGTGGTTTAGACTTAGCTACGCATGATGTCATACTTGAATCCGCAAAAAGCCTAATTTGAGCCGCTGGTGATGCACTTCCTGTTCATTTCCAATGCTTTCTTTGACTACAGCTTCATCCCATCTTCTCTTTATTCCAATTTATTTTACCCGTTGACCTTTTCAGCACTTACTGTGGCTACTTCTTTATCGTCTGAAGACATCTAGGTAACTTATTTTATTTTCTTCTCTTCCATTGCCAATAAATTCCTCCACGTCAGTGGCACTGCATGCTGCCCAGCCTTTCTCTTCTAGGGAAAACCCGGTGGTTCCATGGTTCCTCTCCAGGCTCAGCTGCATACTAATTGTTTAAAGGAAGTGAAGCACAAGTGGCTACTTCCTCCTCCTCTGAGGTCTCTACTGAACCCAGCCCCAGGCAGGGGTGCCCTTCAAGACAGCAGCACTGTCTGAGTGCTTTCTCTGCAGCGAAGGGTGGGACTGCACCCCTCAGCCTTGCAGGTGAGGGAGCCTCATATCTCTCCCTGGGAGTTTGACTGAATGTGACCAACCCCCCAAGTCTACGTGCTGAGCTTTCAGTAGACAATATCCGTAAAATCCACCAGGTTTTCCTGTTTGCTAACTGCAAATTCAAACAGCATGATGTTTAGCCTAAAATATTCTTAAATTTCACAGACAGTAAAGTGCCATGCAATCTAATGGCACCAAGGAAGAATGGAGACAGGCCCCAAATAGACTGCAGCAGTGTACGTGTGCGTCTGTTGTGTCCTATGTGTGTGGCTGTGTGTTTGTTGTGTTCTTGTTGTGTATGTGTGTATGGGGTAGGCACGAGTGATCTTTATTGCACTGAAATAATTGATAAAGGATTGAGCTAAAAGGAAAAAGGACTCATGGACATGGACAACAGAACAGTGCGGTGATTGGGGTGGGGAGGGGGTATAATGGGACTAAATCGTAATGGAAAAAATATGCTAAAAAAGTAAAAAAGCCCTGGCTGGTGGCACACTGGATGGGGTGCTGGCCTGTGAACCCAAAGATCACTGGTTTGATTCCCAGCCAGGGCACATAGCCAGGTTGCAGGCCAGGTCTCCAGCCAGATCTATAGCTGGAGGCAGGTGAAAGGCAACCATACACTGATGTCTCTCTCCCTCCCTGTCTCTCTCCCTTCCCCTCTCTCTGAAAATAATACATTAAAATTCTTAAAAAGAAAAGTGGAAAAAAATTTATAGTGTTCCATTCATAGTCCTTCAAAGATGTATTAAGGTGTAAATTTTGTTTCTATTATTGAATTTAAATAGGCCTCAGCAGGTAAGAATTCCCACTTAATCAATGTTTGATCATTTCTTAGAGAGTTTATAGCGAAAACCCTTCTTAGAATTTAATAGCATCCATGAAGGGGTAGACATTTTTCTTTTCTATTGTGGACTTTATCATTGGTCACAGACTTCCACTGGACAAACTTTTGTACCTTGGAGATACTATAAATGTTGTCAATAAATAGCGTAATGCAATATTTAGGAAATGGGGAGCACTGATTTTAGTGATTTCTTTTTTCTCAATTTCCTAATGACTATTTAGGAACTTATCACCCATTTGAAGTTCTCGCACCTTGTGTCAAAAGCATCCAACCATCTTCAATAAGTCAGCTTTTAGCATGTGGTCTGGTGCAGAATGGGAAATCCTCGGGAGTGGCAAGCATGCATCCCATCGGCCACCACGCTTGTACCCTATCCCCTTGCTCCCACGTGCAAGTCAGGGCCTAGCAACTTGACAGTAACAACAAAAAACCACAGCTCTCAGATGATAATCTAAGCTTATGTTTCATACAAATATCAGTAACTACAGCCTAGATTGTTAATGCTTTTTAAACAGTCACACAGAGTCCATTTTTCACCTAGAACATAGTGTTCTTTCCTCATTAAAAAATAATCAACATGAAAGCAACATATTTTTTTACTGGTCTATTCTTTCTCTATCTCAATAACTTTCAGTGTGTGGCAAGAATTTTTAAAACATGCAGTACCTGGCTAGTCAGGGGTACTGACCTCTTTTAAATATAAAAAAAATGATAATAGCCAACACAGCAATAGCTGTCTGGTGTGAATGAATCAAAAGCAGACCTACTTTTCTTGTGAGACTGGCAAAAATTATACTTGTAGGTGCACCATCGAATTTTAGTAATTAGTTTGTGTGTGCCATGAGATGGAAAAGGTGAAAAATTGCTGCTCTATCTTTGAAAGAAGACTGAAAGACATTCTGGGTTGAGGCAGGTAAGTTCACAAATGATCGGGTAAAGGCACACAAATATATTTTCCCAGGAGATGGGAGTTGAGGGACCCTAAATCAATGCTATTACCTTTGATCACTGAGGGACAACTGCCCAATCATTTTCCCCAAGGGATATATGCGTTCTCTCTGCTGGCTTTCTTGGATCCCATACCAGTTTCCCAATGCTGACAAAGTTAACTCCAGATGAGAATTTCTTCTTTTAAAATTAAGCACCCAAAATTACCCCCCTGTATTCATTCCAATTGTTCATTACCTTGCTTTCAATATCAGTGTCACCTAATGTTTAATAATTATTCTGAAAATCACATTGTATACAAGCTTTATGGAGAGGCCAAGCAAGGTCTTCCATATCTGCAAAGCTCTGAAGGAAGTTGGTCATTTATATAACCTTGGCATTACATAGATTTTATTCTTCTTTTTAGTCCTCACCTGGGGATATGATTATTAATGAGAGAGAGAGAAACATCGATGTGAGAGAAGAATATCCATCAGTTGTCTTCCCACAGAGGCTCTGACTGTGGATTGAACCTGAAACCTAGGCACATGCCCTGACTGGATGGGAATTGAGCCCAAAATATTTTGGTGTATGGGCTGACTCTCCAACCAACTGAGCCACCTGGACAGGGGGGTTTTATTTTTGTGGTGGTCATTTTTACTGCAGAAAGATGTGTCCTTACAAGAACAGGGCAATAATACATTCTTACTTAGGTAATTTTGATGAGGGAACAAATTGTCGTGAAAATGTCAAACCTTGTGCGTGGTACAACCAACCACTCAGACCAAGAACTACTGGCCAGTGGATCTATTAGGCTAGGTGAAATCTGTGCAGGCCATGTGCCCTCCTGCCCCTGGTCACACCATTTCTTTGATGGCATCGTAATGTCTTTGTATCTTTTAAGGTGATGGAAGAGACAAGTTAATGTATTTGATTTAAGCATTTAATGCCTTGCCTTGTAGAAACTGGAAAATAATGAAAGGGGCTTGGCTTTTCCAGTCAAGAGCTTCTTTGTGTTTTGCACAGAACTAAGTGTTGAATTTTCTTTATTTAGCTGAGCACACTGCAGTAAATTATTGACCTTGTGATGTGTGGTAGCTCCAGGTCCCCAAGTAAAGGACAAATAAACCTTTTGCTATTTGTTCTGCATCTCACCAGAGAATGGACGAGAGAAACTAACACAATAGTAAGCAAGGACTGGCTAGCTTGGAAAAGGGTACCCGTATCTATAAGTCTGGGGTATGAGAATGGAAGCAAATGCAGAGAGGCTCTGATTCTTTGCCAAACATTTCTTGGCCCTGGTCCAGGGCCAGTATCTATGACAGCGAAGAGAGAGCACCCACCCAGAGACCCTGTGGGGAGATGGCGGTACTCACAAATCAATCCAGAGAAATACCAGAAAGCAGAAACAAAGGGTAAAGATTTAGAGTATGAGTCAAGAACGTGAGGTCTAGGTCAAGGAGGGCTTCATACAGGTACAGAGACCTAAGTCAGGGCCTGAACATGGTAGGACTTTAAAAGTCACGTTTGTAAGGACCCCTAAAGCTGACATGCACCAATGTGTGCAAGAGTCACATGGGAAAGCTGTTAAAAAGATGGACTCCTGGGCCCATTCCAGGACCTCAGCACATCTGACAGGGGTCCAGGGACCTGCCTTTATAACAAATACCCATGTGACTTGACTCACCTGATGATGCTACGCAGACCACAACTTTAAAATATGACCCAGAAGCTAGTTCACCTGATAGTTTTCTTAGGCAGAATCATGTACCACCTCCCACTGCAATTATGTATACTAGACTGAAATCTTTATAAAATCAAACATTCTCTTTCCCCCATGGATATACAATCAGGTCGAATTAACTAACTAGCCACAACACCCTGAACGTGTTGGGGACTTGAGGTGTAAACCAGCTGTCGAAAACTGGGCTTCAGGCATGTCCCGCCAGTCCTTCGATTTCCCTTCATTTTCCCTTCATTGGCTTTTGCAACCCTGGTCATACTTGCTTCTCAGTTACTGAAGTCAGGTTTTCTCAAACGTGGCACTACTGACACTTTGGTCCAGATCATTATTTTTGTAGGGGTCTGTCCTGTGCACGGCAGGATGTTTAGTAACATCCCTAGCTTTTACTCACTGGGCGCCAGTAACTGTCCCCCACCCCCACACCCTCTGCTGTGACACCCGACAAAGTCTTTGGAGGTTGCCAAGGTCCTCTGCAGGGCATGGGAGGGGAAAAAAAAGCACTCCTGCTTGAAAATCTCTGATTCAAATTCTAATGCAAACTATTCTGTCTCAGTGTTTCTTTGATGATAGCGTTGAGGCCCAGAAGATGATGCAGGTTCTCTTGGCACAGGGTTAGTGCCTCTTGAAAGCCAAATTGACAAGCCCTTGCTTTCAAGAACCTCAGGGTTACAAGTCTTCTAGTCAGTCCACTCTTTCACTTCTCCCCATGCCTCAACATCCTACTATTGGAATTAGTCGATGGGTTTGAGTTTCTGTTCTTATCCTGTTAAAATTCAGCTGTTGGCTGCCTGGGAAAACCCAAAGCCATTACAATTTTGGATAACATAGCATATCACAAGAGACAAGCTGGTCACCTAGGCAAAGCCCCAAAGAATTGGAAAGGAGGACAGACATTGTAATGGTGTGTAGGGTAAGGTTGGGAGCATAGTACTTGCTATTGTGGGTAAGATCACTGTGCTTTGTTTGATTCTTGCTGGGGGCCTTTGGATAAGTTACCCAACCTCTCTGAACTTGAGGTTCCTTATCTGTAAAATAGGGATCATCCTAGTAACTACTCTACTGAGCCCAGTGAGCTTAAAAGGAGGATATTTGTGAAGTGCTTGGAGTATAATAACATGCTCAATGGGTGTCAACTATCAGTTTGGTTGTGTCCAGGAGGTGATCTTAAGCTGCAATAGTATGTGTTTGGGGGTGCAAATGGCCCCAGCTGTGTGTGCCCTGTGCACCCAGGGGAGGGGTGTGGGCACCGGAAACTCACTAGCTGCTTTGCAAGGAGAGTGAAAGGAAAGGGCCATTCTAAAAATGAAGGGCGTGTCCAGAAGACCCTCTTGGCTGGGATGTGAATAATAAGGTTAAATAACCCCTCCTCCCCTCCTCCCTTGCACACCCGACCCTTCCACAACTGACCTCTTTGTGCTCCCTGCTCTTGCGACACTGGCCATTTCATTGTTATATCCCCACTGCGCACAACTACAAAAGCTTCTAATGACCCTGTTCCTCGCCTCTCCCTTCATCCCACACAAAAGACCCAAATGCCAAGGAAGTTAAGGAAGCCAAGATTTAACCAGTATCAGATGCTTAAAAAAAATCTTTTCATAGTCATTTTTCTGCCTAAGCAGGACTGTAAATTCCCTGAGCAACAAACAGCATTGTCTTTATGTCTGCACTCTGATGTGGATCTCCTACCAGCATGTGGCCACTACCTAGATGAGAAGCATCCATTTGATGTTGCAAACAGGAGGAAAAGTCCCTGCACTTCCTTTTTCACTGTCTTCACCTTTTCCCTTCCCACAACCCTCCAAGATCACTGCATGGTATTAAAAGACATTGACAAGGAGACGTTTAATCAGACGTCATTCCTTTGTGCGAGGATGTCAAGGATTGGGATGGGGATCTGTTAACTAGATGGACCCAAGATCTTGGCCAGCATCTCAAATGGGCACCCCTCTTGCTTTGAATTGGCATTCAGGGTTATATTTTCAGACACCCATTTGGAATTGGGGATCACTGCTTATCTCTCTGTGCCCATAGCGCTGAGTGGAGACTGCCATGGATAAGTCCTCTCTTTTCTTCTTCTGGCAGGGGACAGCTGCGCTCAGAGTGACAGAGCATTGCATGGCAGGAAGCCTGGATCCAGGAGTCAGCCCACTCACTGATGGCGCGAGCAACCTTGGGCAAAACAGTGACCTCTGGCCCATCCCTAAATCTCTATGTTTGTATGTTTTTAAGTAAAACAACTTGTATTATCCATTTTCAGATAGACCAATGCCTTGGCTGAGTAAATAAGCCTTTTCTTTTCCTTTTTTTTTTTTTTTAAACCTCAAGTGCCCATTGAAAAAGAAAATCTTCAATCAGAGCATCTCTTTCTCCACACAAAGTCCAAAAAGGCACTGTCTGCTGCTTGCTGCCCGTTCCTAGTTGGGTTTCCTTTCCCAAGTCAACAGCTACGCTTTCTCACTAGATGATAATGCCCTTCACATGGCTTGTACACAGAGCATTGACAAGCATTTGTCACTGTTCCACACCTACTGATTTGACTGATATAATCTTAATTTAATATGAATATTCAGATGATTTTTCAACATTGAGTTACTTTTGCCTAGCTGCAAAAAAAAAAAAAAAAAAAAAAAAAAAAAATGGAACTCAACATGGGAAACTGGTCCTTTCAAAAATGTCTGATGTTCAGTTTTGTCCCCCTCTGCTCTTTGGACTGGTTTCAGGTGCCCACTGTCAAGGTTGAGTTTTTGTATAAAAGACTGAACTTTTAGTCTGTTGGGAGAAAAAAGTAGAGTTAACGTGGGCATGGTACTTAATCTCTTTTCTGTTGTTGTTGTAACTTACTCTCCACCCCCTAAGTTTTCTTCCACAGAACATCTAACCAGTGCCCTGACCTCACCTAGACCGAAAGACTCTTTTCTTTGAACTTGAACCTTGAAACAAATGACATCAGGGAAGAGAACACCTTGATTTATACCAAAGAGTGGCCTGAACCCTGAACATTACAGTTTAAGGTCCTGTTCTCTTCTGTGCTTATGAAAACCTGCTGTTCAGTTCTCTTTTCAGTCCGCACCTTCACTCTTTATTCGCCTTGATTTTGGTAAGATCATGTTCCATTTGCAATCATTTGTGTATTTATTTTGTCAATGGGTCCAGATAGTGTGCTATGCATTTAGGACAGTCAGAGAAATAAAATAGCTTCTTTGCCTTTACAGAGTTTAGAGGAGGTGGTTTGGCCAATGCTAGCATGGGAGGCTGGCATCAGAAAGTACCAAACATCACACATTAAAACCTCATTTTTCCCCAAATTTCTTTCTAAGTCATAAAAACAAACACATCGACCAAAGCTCATTGCTTTTCCTTCCAAATAATATTCCATAGAATTTTATCATCATATTAATAAATTATCATCCACCAGATGATAAAATTAAAAACCTGATAGACATTTTCGATTTTCCTCATCCCTCATCTGCATAACTAGCCCATCAATCAATGCTAATGATTATAAAATTTCTCTTACTCCTCTTTCTCATTGCACCAATTTCCCTGACTAAAGCCAGTTTTGACTATGCCATTCCCTAGCTCGGAAGCCTTCTCAATATCAATGTTTTCTAAGCTTGCTCTAGGGCTTCATTGTGTGCATCAGTGTTCTAGATGAGAGATATTTAATATCAGGTGAACCTGAGAAAAGTGGTGGATTGAACAAAGCTGAACTGGCCTCCCTTCTCAGAGCTTCTCAGGGCTTTAAAACACCGAAGGGCAATTGTGAGTATCTTAAGGAGTGTGTCCTGGCCCTGGCTGGTGGCTCAGTAAATAAGGCACCGGCCTGTGAACCCAAAGGTCGCTGGTTTGATTCCCAGCCAGGGCACATAACCGGGTTGCAAGCCAGGTCTCCAGCCAGGTCCGTAGCTGGAGGCAGGTGAAGGGCAATCATACATTGATGTTTCTCTCCCTCTCTGCCTCTCTCCCTACCCCTCTCTCTGAAAATAATCAATAAGATCTTAAAAAAAAAAAAAGAAGTATGTCCCAAGCGTATTTCCCATCCTGATTTTTGCAAAGCAGTATTTTCTTACAGAGCACTTACTAGCCTGTGTCCCACTGGCTGGGAAACGGTCTCCGCAAGCAGCCTATGTGCTGGACTAGCATTTAAAGTGGTTTAGAAAATGAAGATGACCATGGCATCTTCTCCGGGTAGACAGGCCTTGTAGGAGCTTACTCGAGGGGCAGGGCATGCTGAATTAAGATAGGTGACAGGCTGCATTGGTGCTAACACAAGGAGAAGACAGCATGCTGGCTGGTGGACAGGGTGCTGGAAGCTTCAGGGTAAGACCTCTGCACCTTTCCCAATTTTGGCAATGTTCCTTCTCCTGAGTGAGCACCAGCCATGTCCTAAAGGACATTTCCCTTGTCATCTCTCCCAGGGGTGAGTGACCCTTCAAAGCACTATAACCAAAACACTTGCGCACATCACTTAGGCAAATAAATAACTTAAATATATACCTAAAACATTTCCTTAAACTGGACAAAAATGAACATTTATTTACGTATGTGGGTTGGGATTTATTTGGCCTCTGTGAAATCTCAGCCCGATGAAATGCAGTAGGAACAGATTTCCATGGTTGTGTAGTAAGCACCAAATAAGCACTGTAGTCAGCAGGGAAGATAATTCATGGCCCAATTAAGGTAAAAATATGGGATATCTGAATCCTCCTTCCATCCCACCTCTGCCTCTGGCCTTTAATAGCTGGTGATAGCTCTAGCCTAGTTTATAAACAGATTTTTAAAAAGGTTTTTGCTGCTTCTGATGCAATAGTATTGATGTCTTCTACTGGCATTAGGTTGCTAGAAATTAAATTGTCAGATGTTTATTACCGCATTCTCCTTTTATTGTTTTTAGGTCAAGAAATGATAGCCTGACTTGCTGCTAATCAATCACACCTGTGTAAATCTTTCTGCATCAGGAGCTGGCGAACACAGTTCTCAGTAAATACCATCTTTAGCCTTACATTTACTTACATTCACATCAAAATCATTTTCTAGTCACACTGGCTCAAACACATCCTAACCTATTCTAGGCAACATTCTCACTGGCTCCTTAAAGTTGGAACCCTGAATGAAAATGAAACTTGAATAACATTTTATAAGAGAATGACAACCAGGCAACCTATGACTCAAGTTGTCCCATAATTGTGTTTTTCTGCCAATAGTGTTTTAAAATATTTGAATTACTGGCCAGTAGTTAAAAACTGAAAGATTTTGTTACTTATTTCCATGTCATCGGTTCTATTTTTCTCATTTGTTTTTTATATGGAACAAACTGACAGGATTCAGAGGGGTGTTGGGGGGGAGCAAAAGGGGGAAAGAAGGGGAAGGACCTAGTCAAGGAACAAGTATAAAGGGCCCATGGACATGGACAACAGGGCGGGGATTGACTATGGAAGTAAGGGGTGGGTGGGGCAGGGGAGAGCAATGGGGGAAAAGTAGGTCAACTGTAATTGAACAACAATAAAATTTGAAAAATTAAAGAAAAATGCTGAAATATTTTATATAAAATCCTTGGTTACTAGCATCTCTTGGAAAATACAAGCTCTGATGCTGCCTTCTGACATGGAAGGAGTTGCCCATGCAGAGCAGTAGCCTCACCCTTTCAATGATCCACGCCTTCTCTTGTTTGCTATGCTCCCCACCACTCCCATATGCCTCCCTGTCTAGCCTTCTTGGTCTGCAGGCATTTGAATTGGGAACTTTTGACTTAGTAAGACGATTATAACTGGAATCTGCTTTTAGTCTTCCCTGATCCCTCTATAGTAGGCAACAAGCTTAAAGGCTTCTCATGCTGATATATTGCAGTAAATTCAGGTCTATATCAGATCAATAATTTACTCCTGATGAGTCCCCAAATGCAACTGATACACCAATATCTTGATTGTAGTAATAAAATTGTTTCTGTTCTAACACTGTTACCAGAGTGCCCCTTCCTTGAATGCAGGGACAAGAAAAGATTTCATGCATTTCTAGAGCCATGGAGAGAATCACAATGCGCTCAATTTTCTTTTTTAATTTTTCAAAATAAAAACTATTTTGATGCCCAGTCACCTCATGTAAGATACTGATGGAGTAATCAGTAGCATGGTTCAATCTCTTCATGTAAATGAAGGGAATGTGATGCTAAGTAAAACCTCTAAGAACTGGTATTTGTTTTAAAGAGGGAGTAAACCTTTTGTCCAGTAGTAATTTTATAGTAAGAATGAAAAAAGTGAGCCCTGGCTGGTGTGACTCAGTGGATTGGCGCAGGCCTGTGAACCCAGCCAGGGCACGTATCCAGGTTGCAAACTAGTTCTCCAGCCAGGTCCCCAGCTGGAGGCAGGTGAAAGGCAACCATACATCGATGCATCTCTCCCTTCCTCCCTCCCTGCCCTTCTCTTTAAAACTAATAAATAAAATCTTTTAAAAAAGAATGAAAAAAGATAATAGTTTTAGTATTTTTTTAAAAGATTTTATTTATTATTTCCAGAGGGAGAGGTAGGGAGAAATGTAGCCAGGGAGAGAGACATCAATGTATGGTTGCCTTTTACCTGCCTCCAGCTACAGACCTGGCTGGAGACTTGGCTTGCAACCTGGTTATGTGCCCTGGCTGGGGATTCAAACCAGCGATCTTTGGATTTGCAGGCCAGTGCCTTATCCATTGTGCTACCAGCCAGGGCCAAGAACTTTAGTATTAAAGATGATCATGATATTACTATGTTACTTTCTGTAAAATTAAAATGAGTCTCACCACATATTTTCAGAATATATCACATATCAGGATAAGGAACTGAGCACTGGAGTTGACCATTTACTTCATTCAATAAAATAAGAATGGCAGATTGAAGACACTTGAGGTTTCTGAACTCCTATTGTATTATTCGAGTATAGCTATCAAGGTGAACAAATGTTTATATTTCTTCTCTACATTTATCCTTAGAAAACTAAGAGGATACTATTCTTCCTTCTTTATATACTGGTAGATTCCTTGTATTGGCAATCATGTAAGTTATGATAAAAAACCATAACAGTCTTTGGAATAATCTAATAATTTCATTATACTATTTTTAGATATTCTGTGGTTGCATTCTTTCTTATACTTTGAAAGATGGCCAAGAGAGAATTCTGCCATACTTCAAGTCCCTAACGACTACACAGTCATGTTGACATTTCTCCTACTAATGTCAGAGGAGATTATCTAGTAATGGATTTATACCAGAAATTTTCCTTCCAAAGCACCCAAACCATTTTCTTGTTGATTCTACCTTGTCTGCAGTTATGGTTTTCTGCTGGGTGGCTGAGGTCAGGCAGTGAGTCACCCCTCATGGCCCCTACCGTCTTCTAGGCAAACACCTTTCTGGCCTCTCTGTCTCAACACAAAACCACGCAACTTTAAATTGTCTTAGCAGGATAAACCAAAAACGATACGAAGACTTTCTCTGCTGACATCTTTGATATCAGATGACAAATGCTAATAGCCTGCCCTTACTATTCCAATAGGAAGGCAAACTGCTCACTAAATTCTGCCCTCTAAGAGATAAAAAGCATGAAAAACATAGAGAATCATAAAAAAGATGAAGAAAGTCTCTAAGAGCTGAGCACTGCCCCAGGCTTTTCTTAAACTGTGAAAGACAAGGAAAATTTTGTTTTAGTGTAACTATAGGAGGGAAAATTTTAATTTCAAAAGCAACAGAAATAATGATATGAGGGGTTGAGAAGGGGGAAATTCCAAGTTATAATAAATTTCTGAAATTCTCCAATGTAAATTCAAGCCCATTTTTCCCAAATGATTTTGATATATTATTAACAATGAATAATTAAAAACTGCCCAGGCTTGGACTTAATTCTCTTATAATAAAATTTAATAAGGTTAGCCTTACACACCAGAAAAACAACCCACTCCTCTATGGTTTAATTCAGCAAGGAACTGTTTGGCTTTGGAAGGTTTCTAGCTAGCATTCCTTAGTCCAAGCCCATTTGTTTCATAATGCCTGGGAAGCAACGTTTAATATGTAAATAATTGGGGGAGATAATACATGTTAACATCCATTGCAGAGCAGAGAAATACAAGATGGAGAGTTCAAGGAAGCAAGAAGGCCCTTGGGATGAGTGTGTGGTTAGTGTGAATTCCAACTCAATGACTCTCAGGGACATAAAGATTATTTGGACCAGAATCATCATGCTTGTACATTTGTTCTAATATCCAAAGAGCCACTTTCTTCACATTACATTTTTAAACATCCATTGAAAATTTTACATATGAAAGGAGGGGTCAATGCACGATGAACAGAACTAGAATATTTTAAGTTTCTTGTGGACATTTTGCTTGGTAAAATTTAGAAGATGCTGTGTTTAGATGGCTATAACAAAAAATATTTTAAAAATTAAAAGAAAACTTAAAGTGAATTAGAAAAAGCTTTTAAGTGATAAGCCACTACCAGCAATATTTAATATTGTTCATTTTCTAAATACAAATGCTTCTTCAATACAGCTTGATCTTGAAACAAAACCTCTTAGGATACCATCTGATTTACCAATAATTCCTTCTTGAAGGTGTAAACAAACATTGGACCCAAGAGGCTAGGAATAAAACTATGAGTTTTCCATGGGTTTTAATCTTGGCTTTGAAATATTTCTAAGAAAATGTGACTACTAGTCTTGAGTGCCATCACCAAATTAAAGTTTAAATTCTCCCTTTTAACTGCACAGACTCAAAAAAGCAGAACTCCCTTCCCTCATTTTCTTTTTCTTCTACTTTGGAAGGGAAAAATGGCAGTATTATAAGGATGCAGACCCATGGACACAAGACTAGAAGAGATGATGCAGAATGGTTAAGAGGAAAGGCCCAGGGTAGCTTGTTCACTTTTACACTGTTATTTCTAGCATGGATGTCCACTGCAAAAGTGCTTCTCCCCGATGGTTTATTTCGTTATCACTACATCAGACAAAATGGAAACTCTTTTGGGAGAAGACAAGAATATTTATAAATACACTTTTTAACTGCTTGAAAAAGTATTAGTAATTGTGGGGTTGTTTAAAAAAAAAACAATTATATTCTGGGTCTGATGATGTGCATTTTTCTCAACACATAATCGTTCAATCTTTGAAGTATGCAGATGAACTGGGCTACTCAACAAGTACTTTAATTTCACAGTGTGTGCAAAGTTAAGGAGATCTGGTCAGAATCCTGAAGGGACCCACATTTCATGTTGTGCAGGAGATGGAACAGAACCTGGCTTGTGGAAAATACTGAGTGAATGTTTGCTGACTACGTGTCCAATGACAGGCATTGTTAGGTACACTTCTATAACAAGGTCAATGTTCAGACACAAGACTCTGCTGTTTACTTTTCTGCCCTCATCTCCCAGTCTGATGCTGTAAACAGACCATAATCCAGGCCTTCTTGGATGGATTCTTGTCTTCTATAGCCCTCTGCTAAAACCTCATGGCACTTTCTGCACACTGCTCTTAAGGCAATTATTTCTATTTAGATTATATTCACTTAGTATGGGCCAACTGCCCTTTTCCCGCAGCATTTTCTTAAATAAAGAATTAGTTGTTTAATTGCCTTTCTATCCCTTAGAGAGCTCAGCTTCAGAACTTTAATATAGCAGGTGCTCCATAATTATTAAGATTTAACTGCCTTGTCTGGCTGGTGGCTCACTGGATAGGCACCAGCCTGCAAACCCAAAGGTCGCTGGTTCAATTCCCAGTCAAGGCACATAACCAGGTTGCAAGCCAGGTCTCCAGCCAGGTCCATAGCTGGAGGCAGGTGAAATGCAACCATACATTGATGTTTCTCTCCCTCTCTGCCTCCCTCCCTTCCCCTCTCTCTATAAATAATAAATAAAATCTTTAAACAAATTTAACTGCCTCCTCAAACTTCCACACAGCTCATATAATCTAAAGTCTAACACACTATTTATTTTATTTTAATATTTTTTTGTTGTTGTATCACATCCATCCCCTTTTTACTCCCCTCAGTCCCCTTCCTCACCCACCCACTCCCCACCAAAGTCAATCCCACTTGTTGTCCATGTCCATGGTTCTTCCATACTAGCTCCTTTACTAAACTGCTCCCCTTCTTTGCCTCCTCCTTTCCCCTCCTCCCCCCACCCTCTGCCCACTGAAGGTCTACTCACTGTATTCACGTATCTGGTTCTATTTTGCTTTTTTGTTTGTTTTGTTCATTAGTGTCCTGTAATGGGTGAGATCATATAGTATTTGTCTTTCATTGACTGGCTTATTTCACTAATCATAATACTTTTCAGTTCCATCCATGTTGTTGCAAAGGGTAGGAGTTCCTCCTTTCTTTCTGCTGTGTAGTATTCCATTACGTAAATATACCAAAGTTTTTTGATCCAATCATCCACTGATGGGCACTTTGGCTGTTTTCAGCACTTGGCTACTGTAAATAGCACTGCTATAAACATAGGGGTACATAGGTATTTCTTAAGAATTCACTTGAAAATACCTAAACAAGAAATTCAAATTGCACTCCTGCATGCAGGAAAGGCCAGTGACCTAATAGAAGACTTGACAATATTTTCCTTCTCACAGGATTATTTTCAGGGAAATAAGTTTCAATTCTATCATATTTCTTACATATAATAAAAATGTATTTTTTGAATAGCCATGTTTAAGTGCCAAGTGAAATGCTATTCTGGAAATTGAAATGTATTATTAATCACATCACTGTGGCTGCCAGTGAATGTAATTACTTACTATTTATAGTAGAGTTCCGCTAATTGATTAACATTACCCTGTAAAAACACAAGTGGGCACAACAGACTGTCTGACGCCTTTAGATATTTGGTCAAATATAAAGTGTCAACGTATATCATCCATTCTTTGTCCTTTCTTTCCCTCCAAATTCTTTTGAAAGACATTTTTGAAAGGCCTGACATTCCTGATACCTAAACATTTTGTGGGAACTTGGAAATCATGAAAGGATACTGCTCCATTGATGGCTCTAGCTATCTGCCTTACCTTCACTACAGAGAAAAACTTTGATAAAAACATGGCTTCTTCACATTAGCATGATATGACATATGCTGTTTTAAATATACAAAATAACTGTCATATGGCCTGTTCATTTATGTAAGACTAAATATCTACTTTTCTGCAACTGTATGTTCCAGAATGTAATTCCCCAGAGCAATAAAAGGGAAATGTTTGCTTTGCTCCTATTTTCTAGAAATCCTAAGTGTTCATTTCCTCCATCTGGAAATCAATACGACTACTGGCTCTGATAGGTGAATCATAAAACTAATTTCACACTCTTTAAGTCTGAGTAGTGATCACACAACATTCCTGAGACAAAGTGAAATAACTCTCATTTTAAAGATGCAGAAAAACACTGTGTGACAAAGTGCATCATGGGCCATTTAACTAACTTCTTTGGAACTAGACCTTAACACTTGTTGGCTTTATGGACAATTATATTTTATTGAGGCTGTGAACAAATAAGGATAAACTCTGCAATGCCAGCTAGCTCCTGCTAATAAAGTTAAATATCTCATCCTAATTACAGGCATTCAGATATGATTCATATTAGTCATATCTGTGATGAAAGAAGCAGAAATTATACATATCTTTGCAAAACCCTGTACGTCTAAAATATTATAGGTGCTAAAACAAGTAAAAAGCTCATGAAATGACTCCATTTGTTGGGCAGAGATCATTAGGATCAAACAGATAGATATCCATTTATCTTCCAGGCTTGTTCAGTATTAAAAAGGTTGTTTTCATATGGCTTGATGACTTACATAATAAGTAAAAATTTCAGTGTTTGCCTCATGGCTTGGTTTTGGGTAGAACATAATCAAAGTAATATTTTATAATCAGGTATCTGAATGTGCCATTTTATTTGGTGACTATGACAGAAAGTAGGTTATATCAGTGAATGTAATAGGATTGTTTATTGTTATTGTTTTTACCAAATTACAATAGGAAACCAAATTAAAAAACCTGGCTCTGTGTCCACATGTCTGGGTCATGATAGTGTTTATGTGATCAAAATATCTCATGATGAGCCATATACTAAGTCATATGAATATATTTTGTAAAAAAATAAAATTACATATAAGTATGTGGTAAAAATAATTATTTGTAGGGACATGAGAGGAATGTGAAAAAGTGTGAAATGGGTTTCAAGTAAATTCCCTCAAACATTTTCATTTTTTAAATCTTACATGTATATGCAGTATTTACACTGTTCACAGCATATGGTTATTTTACAATTAAAAATACAAAAAAGAGAAAATGAAAGACTATTCTTTCTTGATTTTTATTCTTTTGTAATTTATTTTTCAATACCTAGTCATTGAATTTTGGGGGAAACATCTAAAGAGAAATGTCTAGCTAAATTTCAAATGGATTCATCTAAATCTTTGCCTTTCGATGTGGAATCAGATAACCACCAGCAAGTAAAACAACATTGAGTTATGACCATGATTATGCACATAAAAAGGAGCATTTTCTGGGGAATCAAGCATGCATGAAACAAAAGTGTCAAGGAGAGAGCTAACAGAAAATGATATGTTAAGGATTTTTACTGACAAATAATTCCCACGGAATATTTAAGGAAGTGGGCCAGAAAATAATCTCTAGGAATTAAAAACAGTTCAAGCTTTGGATTCAGTAAACCACAAGAAATATGAATCTAATCCCAAGATAATCATCAAAAGCAGGGTGGGGCATTGGCTGGTGGCTTAGTGAATAGGTGCTGACCTGCGAACCCAAAGGTCACTGGTTCGATTCCCAGCCAGGGCACATAGCCAGGTTGCAAAACAGGTCTCCAGCCAGTTACACAGCTGGAGGCAGGTGAAAGGCAACCATACATTTATATTTCTCTCCCTCTTTGCCATTCTCTCTTCCCCTCTCTGGAAATAATAAGAAATAAAATCTTAAAAAAAAAAAAAAAAAAAAGCAGGGTGGGTTCTGGGTCAATTGCTGTAGAAGATGTGAGGCCTGGACCTGACCAGGTAGCTTAGCTGGTTAGAGGGTCAGCCCGACTTGCCAAGGTTGTGGGTCCAATCCTTGGTCAGGGCACTTACAAGAATCAAATAGTGAATGCATAAATAAGTGAAATAACAAATCAATGCTTCTTTCTCTTTCTCTCAAATAAATGAATTATTGACTAAATAAATAGATAAATACGTTAAAATGTAGCATTCACTTCCTGCAACTTACTCAGCCACTATTCTCAACTTTCTGCTTCCTATGTATTCTTCAGCACAATTTTTCTTTTAATCCATTTGGTATTGAGAAATCCATTTGGTATTGAGCATTTGGCATTCTTTATAAAATGATGGCACTTTGACATTGATTGCTAAAAGGTAAGAGATTAAATGAGATAATATCTGCTAAGAGGTATACATTCTATCTCAAAAATTCTGTCCTCACTGGTTTTACTCTTACAAGTTTCCAAAATAACATGTCTATCCTAAATGGCTAAAAAAGGTAGTCTATTACTTTTTCCATCCACACAGGGCTTTATTTAAAACTCTGGTTACCAGGCTAATGACTATAATATCATAGTTCTGTTCACATGTAACTACATAGCTACATGGCATGCTTACTTGTAAATATTAACTGTGCTCATATTGATAGACGGAGGCTAAAAGTTAAAGGCAACACAGTCCTGGCTGGTGGCTCAGTGGATTGGCACCAGCCTGCGAACCCAAAGGTTGCTGGTTGGATTCCCTAGTCAGGGCACATAACCAGGTTGCAAGCCAGGTCTCCAGCCAGGTCTCCAGCCAGGTCTCCAGCAGGGTCTCCAGCCAGGTCTGTAGCTGGAGGCAGGTGAAAGGCAACCGCACATTAATGCTTCTCTCCCTTTCTTCCTCCCTCCCTGACCTCTGATTTCAAGATTTTATCCTGAAAATAGTGGATAAAATCTTTTTTAAAAAATAAATTGATACGGGACAATAATGAACAAAACTAACAATAAGCAAAACAGAACCAAGTATATGAATACAAGGAATAGGCCTTCAGTGGTCAGGGGAACAGGGTAGTGGGGAGGGAAAGGTAGAGGAAAGAAGGGGAGCAGCTTAGACAAGAACCTAGTATAAAGGAACCATGGACATGGACAACAGGTGGGATTGACTTTGGGGGGAATGGGTGGGAGGGTGGGGGGACAGAGGGGAGCAAAAAGGGGATGGATGTAATACAACAACAATAAAATTAAAAAAAAATTAAAAAATAAATAAATAAATTGATAAATAAAAGCAACACAAGGTTGCAAAGCTTATTTTATTTTGCAATCACAAATTCTATGAAACCTAAATACTAAACAGTATTTGTGATCAATATTTAATATGCAAATTGAAATGTGTTATAAATACAAATACACCCTGAATCTTAAAGATTTAGTGTGAAAAAACAATGCACAATACCTCATTAATAATTTTATATTGATTACCTGCCAAGATTGGTTGAATATACTGGGCTAGAGATATTGTATTAAGATTTAAAAAAAATTTTTAAATGTGGCTCCTAGAAAATTAAAAATGATATGACTCACATTGCATTTCAGTTAGAAAGAGCTACTCTCCTGCTTTCATATCTCCCTCAATAACTTGGGAATAAAAATAATTTCCTCCAGTGGTTGTTGTGGCAACAAGGAAAGATAACAGCTAAGTTCTTAGCAAAGCACTTGACAAATAGCTGGAAATGCTCACTAAATGGCTATTATTTTGTGAACATTATTTCCATCTTCAGGTTCTCTGACACAGGAAGCAGAATTTGGATGTGGTCTGAGGGATGTTAAACATTTTCATAAAGTGCATGAGAGCAAAGAAGGGCACTGATAACACAAAAGGACCAGGAGCAAGAATTCTCATAATTTACCAATGAATCCATATCTTCCATTTTATCCCACAGATTTCTACTTTGTAATGGTTAATGCCCATCAGATATGGCAATAAAAAAAATAGTAAATCCATCACATCTTTTACCTCTTCTGAAAGAATCTAGATTCCATAATTTTGAATTTTTTAATTGCTATAAATTTGTAATAGAAATGTATATCATAACCATTAAAGTAAGTTTAAAATGACAAATATTAAGCTACTGACTATTTTAGTTCTCAATTGATAACTTCTATTGTCCCTTACTAGATTTGAAATATAATTTTTTTCTCTTGCTCACTTGATTTTCTGCTTTTCTTTATTCTTGTAGTGGTTTTAAACTCTAAACATTTCTTTTAGAATGCTACATATTTTTCCTTTGTGTTTTAGCATTTCTAAATTTGGCATAATTTGAAGAACTAGCAAGATGCAATATCCCTTTATGAATAAAGAAAAAAAGGAAAGATACTAACAATTAAATTTCAGAAGAGTAGCAATTGATAGATAACAAAGAAGAGAGTCTCAAACATAAATGTTCTTTGAATCGTCTATTTGAGTGAATAATCTATTCAGCAAATGCTACAGCACTCCAGCAGATAAGCTAACTTTGAATTTCCATTTTCCCACATTCTGTTTTCCTTTTAGCAGTTCAAGTGTTTTTCCAAAAATAATTCTTTAAAGTATATGAAATTTGTAAAAACTTCTTAGTTTCAACAAAACAGTAAAGGAAATCATGATAGCTAAAACTTATTGAGTTCTTATTTGTTTTCACTCTCTGAATTTTTAAAACAACTCTATGTGACACTGTGGTAAACAGAATAATAGCCACCTTCAAAGCCCTCGAACCTGTGAGTATGGTATTTACACAGCAAGGAAGCCTACAGATAAAATTAAGGTTGCTAATCAGCTGACCTTGAGATGGGGCAAGAACCCTGGATTTTCCAGGTGGATCCTGTGTACTCATAAGGGTCTTTTGTAAGTGAAAGAGGGAGGTAGGGTCAGGGGTCGGAGTCAGAGACATGTCTGAAGATACTACACTGCTGGCTTTGCAGGTGGGATTCAGGCCAAGAACCAAAGAATGTGGGCAGCCTCCAGAAGCTGGAAGAGGCAAAAAGAAAACAAACAAGAAGAAGCGAAACACAACCAACAAAACCCAAAACAAATTCTTCCCTGTGGTCTCCAGAAAGGAATACAGACAGCCCTGCTAATCTTGGCCTAGTGAGATGCATTTTGGACTTCTGACCTCTAGAACTGTAAGATAATAAACCCGTGTTGTCTTAAGCTACTATGTATGTGATAATTTGTTAGAGCAGAAATAGGAAACTAACAGAGATAGGTACCCTCATGATTTCCATTTTACACACAGAAAAGCCCAGAGACAGAGAAATCAAGTAATTGACCCAGCGATTGCCCAGTAAGCAAAGTTTTTGCAAGTGATTCAGATACATGCACTCCAGCTCTTCACCCATGGCAACAAAACAAACATTAGGACTGTGTTAGTGCGCAACTTCCTGAGCAGCTGAGTATAATTTGAAATCAGCCCCACACATGAAAGAAAGGTGAAGCACTCCAGAGTGGCTGGTGGCAGTTTTAATAAAGTGAAGTAACTTAGGTGGCCACAAATCATCTTGTACACCTCCTGGTCACATATTAAAAGGTAATATTAGAGGCCTTAACTGTGGTCAGTCATGTCCACAGGGGACCTTCATTGGGGTCAGCCAAGCACCCAGTCCAGATGTCTCATCACCATATCACTGTCTCAAGGCTGTGTCCTTGGGCAACTTTTAGTACAGGGATGGGAAGCAGAGGGCACATTCCATGCAGAGGGGAGGGATGGGGAGCCTGGATCCTGCCTTTAGGTCCAATCCAACCTGCAGTCAAGTTTTCTTGACGACCTTCCCCAATAGACTGTCACGTGGCATGTTTTCTCTTTTTCATTCTCCATGTTTCAACTCCATAGACACTTCTACAAGGGAAGTTCTCCTTGACTGCACTGATGAGGTTGGGTGCTCAATGGACACAGTCTTAAGGAAGAATGTAACTCTCCTTGGAAGCACTTACCATGATGACACTTCTACCTTTGTTTGAGTCCTTTCTGTCTCCACCACCAAATTGTAAGTTCCATGAGAACAGGGCAGTAGCTGCCTATCTACTGCCATCTGTGCCAACTGCAAGGTGCCATTGTCCCCCTCAGGGGTCTACTGAACTTCTAATGTCTAGACCATCTAACTGGACAAATTCATTTGATTGGTATTGAATGTGTGTGACATGGTTTAAAAAAAAAATACACTTCAGCAGAATAAAGTAGATTATGGGAAATAGATTTAAAACATCTAAAACTTAAGCCCCTGAATGAATCAGTTTCCTGGCAATAAAATCCAAGAGAATAAAACAACTATCTCGAGAAATCTGTTGATGCATGATGAAAACAATGTGTACATATTCAGTTGGCTAAATGAGTCGTTTTATCATCAATTGTGTTACCCAGTGTTTACAAGATTTCATTGTATTGATTGAATCCTGGTACTTGGGGATAAACTTTATAATCTGCTCTTCCAGAAAGCACAGAAACAATCAGAAACAAGCACTATCATTTTTTTTTTTTTTGCATTTGATTATTTTTGAAAGTTAAGGGAATTTTTACTACCATTGATTTGTTGAACCTATTTTTTTCTAGCCATATAAGTACACATTTCTACTTGGTAATAAGATCTTCTAAATCTTCACACTATGGTCTCCCACTCAAAAATATTTACCAGGAAATTAAACTTGCAACCTTTTGGTTATGGGACAACACTCCAATCAACTGAACCATACTGTCCAGGGTTGTTCTATATATTCTAAATATATTGTTATATCTATCTGTTCCTATATATTGCTGAATTTGCTCACTGTTTTTAGTGTAAGTTTCTGAATATCTCCTACACACACCTGATTTTTCTGCTTTTCATTACTGCAGTGATTTTAAATACTTCTTCAGATTTTGTATATATTTTCTTTGTTCTTTATTATTTCTAAATTTGTATCATTAGGAGAACTAGAAAGATGCAAGGTGGTATAAATGAGGTGCTACTGGATGTAATTCAAATTTAGTAAACCTTGCAGCAAAGATTTGTGATGCTAATTACTAAGCCTGTGATCACATTCAATTAATTTTCATACCCAAGAAGAAAGTTCAATCCATTTCAACATTTTCTGGAGCTTTGAGATTCAGTTCAAAATTAGTTCACAAGAAAAAAATGACTGCCAAAGATTCTCTATGCTATTAGCCCACATCACACCCATCTATGGCAAACTACTTAAAAATCACACTCCATTCCACAAGCTTCCTTCCCAAGAGAACCTTGTATTTAATACATTCAAGATCCAACCTCACTAAAATGAAATAAGAACATGAATTCAAGGTTAGAATGCTTAGAAGTTGTATTCTTCCTTACACAACAATTCAAAAAGATGGAATTGGGCAAAAACATTGTACTATCTCTAGGTTATAAAGTTTTATTAAATTAGAATATTTATTATAAAGTAAGAAGAGAGATCATTTTATTTCCTTCGAAGTAGTTCCCACAGTGTAATCCTCTCTGGTCTTTACAGGACACATGTATAAACAACATATATTCCAAAAATATAAAATAGCTCAAAGTATGATTAACTGCAAAGGGTTTTATACATAGAATTAAAGAAAATTAGAAAAGAGAGATCATCTATTCATTCATCAATCATTTAAGTGTTATTTCCATTGTGCCATGCATTATACCTCATTTCTCAAAACTTAGACTTATAGATCTAATTTGCTATTTGATATCTCCATGTCTAGAACTAACAAGCATTTCAAACATAACCTATAAACTTAGATTTTCTCACCAAATCTTCTCCTGCAATCTTCCCCCTCTGAATGGCAACTCAGTCTTCTGGTTGTTTGAGCGAAAAACCGAACAAATAAAACAAACAAAAAAGACCTATACTTTCATTCCTGGTTCCTCTCTTTCATTCGTATATTCCATTTTCGAGCAAACCCCTACTGGTCCTAATGTTGAAGTATATCCAAATCTCACCACTTCTCATAACTTCAACAACTACCATCCAGGTCTTTTGCTGGAATCATTGAAATAGTTTCCTGATTAATGGTCCCCCTGCTTCAATGGAGCCCCTGCAACCAGACACCCTGTTACTCCTCTGCTCAAGACTTTCTAAATGAATGAACTTTGAGTTAACTTAGCACTTACTATCCACCAGGCACTGGTCTAAGCTCTTCACAAGCATTAATTTACTGAATTCTCAAAATAACCATATATGGGAGGCACCATTAGTTTGTTTTATCAAGGAAGCAATGAAGGCACAGGGAGGTCAAGTCATGTGTCAAGATCACACACTTAATGAGTAGCAGAGATGGGACTTGAACCCTGACAGTCTGGCTCCACAGTCCATTCTTACCTTCCTTACCTCTCACAATGGCTTCTCTTCTCAGAAAAACAAAACAAAACAAAACCCAAGGCTTGCTGATGGCCTGCCAAGCCTGGCATGATCTTCCCTCCTTGCCTCAAGGACCACACCTTATACTAGTTTCTCCTTGGCTCTCGGTCATGGTGGCACCCTCATTGCTCGTCACTCACCCCAGGCTTCTTCCCTTATTAGAGCCTTTCACCCTGGCTGGTTCCTCTGCCTGGGACATTTCCCCATCTGGCATGGCATGGTCACTCCCTCACCACCTCAGGCCTTTCCACAAATGTCATTATTCAGTTAAGATGTTCCTAATCCTTCTTTATTGAATCTCTTGCTAATATATCCAGACACTGTTTTAAGCACTTAACATACATTTTACTTCACGAAACCCCCACAACAGTTCTGGGCTGATGGAACCATTACTTCTGTCTTGCAGATGAGAAAAAGAGGCACAGATGTCAAATGCCATGTGGGTGGTCATACAGCTGATAAGCGAAGGAGTCAGGATCCCAACCTAGAGTCTTTGACTCTAGTGATTGTGATCTTAACACACCCAACACCCAACACCCAACACCCAACACACACACACACACACACACACATACATACACACACACACACACACACAATTTGGTGACTTGTAATGGGCGATGAGAAAGTGAGAAAAAAAGTAGTCTATTCATAAGCTTAGAGTTAGAGTGAGAAGAACATTAGAGCATCAGGTTAAAGAAGGATAAGAGGTGGAGAGTTTGGGTTTTCGTTTGCCAAAACCATGTGTTTCAGACTGTCAGAATTACCCAGAGCACTTGCTAAAAGTGCAGGCTACTGGGCTCCAAATCCAAGTGCCCAAGGATTTGTATAAATAAGAACTAAGTGAATTCAAGTTCTCAAATCACCAACCTGGAAATTATAAAATAGTTCCACCAACTCTTCACACTAAGCATCACAGCCCTAATATAGCATTTCCATAACAACAGGATTTGCAAAATATACTATTTCTATAAAACTCTGCAATTTAGGGTACAATCTTTGGCAGGTTTGTTCATTGGTTGATTCCAAGTACCTAAAACAGTGGTTGGCTCACAGTAGGTCAGGTGACAAATAGTTGCTGAATGTGTGAATTTTGGAGTGGCCCAGAGGAAATTTTCAAGATGCACAATAACTTTGTATGAGTACATAACTCAGTGGTCCATGATTTCCATAAGACTTCTCATGAATATTAAGGGTTTTTAAAAAAGATTTTTAATTGTTTTTAGAAGAGGGGAAGGGAGGGAGGCAGAGAGGGAGAGAAACATCAACCTATGGTTGCCTTTCATCTGCCTCCAGCTACGGACCTGGCTTGAAACCTGGTTATGTCCCATGACTGGGAATCGAACCAGCAACCTTTGGGTTTGCAGGCCGGCACCTTTTCACTGAGCCACCAGCTAGGGCTAAAAATTAAGTTTTAACATTACTTCCTAATAGGTGTGAACAGAGTTGAAAGTATATTGACTTTTGGGATCCTAAATTTAACCATGGCTTGAGGCTCTGGCATTTAGAGCCTATGTGATGTAAACATGATATTCAATTTTCCTAAACCTCTGTTTTCTTCATAAGTACATGCATTATCTCCTCATGTAATTTCCAGAAAGGTACTGTAAAAATATAAAAAGCTTTGAAAAAGTAAGACATAATTATTAAGTGAATTACTTTTTATTTCCAGGTTACTCTGAGGTACAGCTTCTTTTTGCAGATTTATAGTCTAATTAGTAAAATTAAGAAAAAATGACTTTTAATGATTGAGATGGAATGAGTCATACACATAAATATAGAATACACTAATGTTAGTTAACAGGAGTCCAACTTGAAAACAAAGGTTTCAAATCTTTTCAAATTTAATTTGTGAAAATTAGTAGGAGTAACGAGTAAGAAATTATTCCTGCTTAGTGTCTCCTTTTAGAGACAATCTAGCCAAATAGTTCAAGAATAGTATCACTTTTCAAAAATAAAATATTGATTTGTTAAAGAAGTTAGCATAAAATGTTGTAGCTTAGTATCCTGTCACTCAGAGATATAGCCCAAGCCAAATGACTTTCATTTAAAAACTTTTAGTGTAACAAGTATTCTTCATTCATTATTTACTACATCCTTGATATCTGAACACTGAAATCTAAGAGAAAAAAGTCGATTGTACTGAAACCGCCCAGACTTCAATGCTTCCCCAATTTCAGAAACTTTAGCACGTTACCTCCATCCTAACATGGAATTTCAGTGACTAAGCAGTTATCTCCCTGAATCTAAAATAAGGAAAAGCTTTATCCTCTCCTTTATTCTTGCTGATCAAACAGATGCATCAAGTAGGAGTAACATTGTCTAATATAGTAGAGCATAAATAAAAATATAATTAGATAAGTGGCAAGAAATAGCCTTTTACTTAGAGCACCATGCATTCCTCAAAATTCTCAAAAACTTTATTCTGACTGTCTGCTTAAGTTAAGCATTTTGGAGAGACATTTCTGTTGCAGAGTCAGAAATAAAAGCTCCAACTACCTAGAAGTTAGAGCTAAAACTACCAACATCTATACAACTGGATGGGTTACATGTGACAGAATAAATATCTGCTTTGGGGTTATTCTTTCAAACAAGAATTATAAAATAAAATCAACTTAATTAAACCAACTCCAAAATTTTCACTTTTTTTTTTTTCTGCACAAAAGTTAGTAATAGCATATGAAATATCAGGCAGTAAAGAATTTGTAACAGGCTGATAAACTGCACATTTTTGGTGACGGATCTAAAAGAAAGAAAATCAGCACTTGGAATAATAGAGTTTTGAAAGGTTTACCCCCGATAATGAAGAGCACTAGTAAACTCTAGGTCACCCACTTCTTTCTCTGAAGCTGAACATGCCAAAATCCTACACTGCAACCTCCTTCTATAATAACAGTTCAATCAAGCGAGGCTGCTTGGCCACAGACACCATACCATTATGACGAGGGTTCTGGGTCTGATCATTTCCTCGTCACTTTCCAGAGGCAAAATTTCATGGGATGGTTCCTCCTCCTGGCGCCGGCTACAAATGTGTGGACAGCTCCTCTGGACCACAGAACGAAAAGCTTGCAGCAGAAAAATGCTGGCCGTGCAGCCCATCGCTGCATCGTGGAGCCTACAGAATAACTTCTATGTGGATGCTATGTTTGCAGAACAGTGGCTCCTTGTCCCCGAAAGCAGCCTACATGGCAGCTGCAGCCAGCTCAGGCTCCAATCACTTCCTTGAGCTCGGATCATCTGACCAGCGCCAAATAGCTTGGATGCAGAGATGGGAAAGATTGGATCCACAGACACGGAGCACACTCAGGCACACGAGAGCATTTCGACCAGAGAGTATTTCTCGGTTCATTTCAAGAGCGCGTTTCCTGTCCATTACCACCACTCTGGTCGAGTCCAGTTTCAGAGGTCTGAATAAATATAGCTTCCCTATTCAGCCATTCAAATAAATCACTCTTTCCAACTAAACAACTGAAGATCTGACTTCACACTGCCATTTCTTCCCAAGGCGAATGAGTGTCATATAAAGAGTTGAGAATGAATTAAAAAAAAAAAAAAAAAAGGAAACACTTTGGTGGGGAAATTTTGCCACACACTTCACTAAGTGATTGGGGTTTTACTTTCCATAGCTCCTAAGCCCCAGGAACGCAATGGGCTCATCTGAAATGCGGCACCCACTAAATCAAAACGAATTATCAAAAGTATGCACGCGTTAACCAAACCCATGTGAGCCTGCGAGTTCTTCTCAATAGTGTGGTTGTTCTGTTCCCACACATGCGGTTCTGCAGCTTAATACATTTTTATATTTACATAGGCGGCTGCTTGCAGGACTAAAAATGTTCTATTACGGAGGTCACTCAGCGGACCGAGTCACTCAGGCTGACCTCTCAGGAAAAAAGTCTGCCAAGCCTTTTCACATCCTATCGATAAGAATTCAAGTCTTCTGGGAAGGACTTCAGTAGTTAGGAGTCTAGCATCCCCTGCCTTCTGCAGGACCCATCCCGTAGGAGGAAGCCAGAGGGATGCTCAGAAGTCACCTGACCAGCTTGGACTGGCTTCAAGGTCTAACGTACTGTAACAGAAAAGGACAGCAGGGGATGCGTGCAACTAAAAATATCTCGCGGAAAATGGATTTTGCTTATAAATGAGGAACGTACAAAATCCCCAATAGGATTTTTCAATGTCAGGATCTTTCTGTCAAGCCAGTCCTCCCAGGGTAACTCTGAGAGGCAAAGTGAGAAAGGTTTTCTTTGGTTTCTGGGCTCCTCCGCGCGGAGGGTGCCGCGGGAAGTTGGGTGAAGGTTTGTTTTGCTGTCAGGCTGGGCCACTCCGGCCCCAGTGAACTTGGTTTCACAGAAGCGTCTAGCGTGATGCTCAATTAGGCATTAATTGCTCAGTAATCTGTCACAATACAACACCATTTTAATTAGTGTGTTTGCCAGAGAAATAAAACATTTTTTTTTTCTTCTTTCAAGAGGTACTGCCTGCCAATAGTTTCTCATCTCCCTGTGTTTTGAGCAAACATATTTTAGCGTTGCTGGAATAGGAAGAAAAAAATGCTAATGGTGCTGGCAAGTCCCCTGGCTCCCTGTGGACATTTGTCAGAGCGCCCGGGTGCTAATCTAAACCAGTTTTACTCTGAACAGCTAGGGCATTTACTGAACAGAGGCTGTGTGGCCCGTGTGTATTGACTATCTACATACATGGTGCCCACCAGAAACAAAGTGCAGAGTGAGATTCCATGATTATAAATGTGTCTTTTTTAATAGGATGGCTCCTCCTAACTGCCTGTATGTTGGTGCCCACCCATACCCACCCACTCCCATGCCCGCGAGATGCCCTCTCCAATTCTCCATGGAGCCTGGTCCTCTGCTCAGGCCTGAGCAGCTCAAATGCAGCAAGGCGCTGACTGACGGTACCCCTACTCCAGTCAGCAGCGGGCCTGAGCAGGAAGCCAGCTTCATCCCCCGTGCACCGTGGCTTGGCAGAAAAGAGGCACTTCATGTCCCAAACGCCTTTCCAGCCTCCCTCTCTAAGTCTGGCTAACCCCGAGGGCGGCTTGTGGAGTCAGATGTTTTGGCAGGTGCCAAAGTCTTTGGGGGAAACAAATGAATGCTTTCTAGCTATGGGAGTTGTGTTTCTATTGATCCCCTCTTTGCCTCTGAGGAATTCATCCCTATTATTGATGGATGCTGGGGGACTCTCAGTGTTCTCTCTCTTTCTCTTTCAACTTCTATCATCAAGGAAAGGGACTTCCAAGAATTCCTTTCCTGGGAGCACAATACACACCACAGGTACCTAGAGGACAAGAGACCAAAAGGATGAAAAACAAGGAATAGCAGTTGGACATATAGTCCAATTTTTTAAGTTAAAAATTTCAAACATAGGGCAAAGTTGCAAGAAATGGAGTGGGTTTTGAGAGGGAAGTTTTTTATATAGTAAATTAAGCTGGGTGGATGGGGTATGATGGAGAAGGAGATAGAAATCAACCCAGACACAGGGCCCTTTCCCCCCTCGTATTTAGCATATAGGGAGATACAGAGAATATATTCTAAAAAGGGGAATAAACTCTTCACAGCTATCTGCTAATTTCATCTGCAGTATCGATAATATGTGTCATTGAATGGGCTTTCAGGCATCAAATATGCATGTGCTTACCAATCAATACATTTTGGAGAATTCCCTTTGTTCTTATTTACCTCCTTCCCCTAACTGGGTCTCATTTCACATTTCACCAAGATATTTAGTAAATATAAAATGCTAGAAGTAGATTTTTAATTTATTGTCATAGATGAGGAAATAATATCATTATCATTTGTGAGACTAAATGTTCCAAGTGGTGGAAACTAGATTTCATTCTGAGTTATTACATAAATATGTATATACACACATACATGTATGTTTGTGTATATATACACACATATAAGTTTGTATGTTTGTATATATTTGTGTGTATATACACATATGTGCACATTCACATGATATTATATATGTTAATTCATTCAGCACTTACGGAATCTTAAATTTACATGGAGTGAAAAGACTTTCTTGCTTCAAAGCAAAGATGGTCACATGGTGTAGATATGAAGTAACCTTAGTGTAGATAGAAATAGAAGGGAGAGTGAAGAGAGATATTATTGAAAAGTTAAGGTCTACCTGGGAGAAAGTTAAATGTAGAAGGAAAAAGTAAAGAGTTTTGAAGAGTAAATGGGGGGGGGGTTGGATAAAAACAAAAGAGCAAAGAATAATACAACAGATATAAAATCAAGAAAATATCCTTCACTCCTATCTCAAATGACTCCTCACCCAATGCTCATCTCTTTTCCATAAGTCCTGGCAAATAAATTTAGTTTTTAGGGCTGTTTTCAATTGATTTTGGACTAAGAATGATTTGATTCTAGAGGTTGACACTTCTGCTATTGGAATAATACTTTCAAATCTTTCTACAATTGATGGGAGAACTCCATATTTAACTTAAATAAATAATGCCTCTTGAAAGTGCCAAACTTTCCCAGCTTTGTTAAATTATGTAAGAGCCAAATGACTAAATGTATTCTGAGATGTAGACCATGTTGAGTTGGACTATGTTTGGACACGCCCATATTTTTTCTCACTCAAGAGACACATGCTGGAGCTTCTGACTCTCCTCAAGTACTGCAACAGAACTACGTGGAAGAAGGCAGTTTTTCTGCCATCTTCTTAGGGCAAGTACACTGAAAGCTATTGCTTGTAACAGTGTCATCTTGTCCAACCAAACATGAGCTCAGATGAAAATGATTGAATTGAGACATGACATGTAATAAGATCAGCCTCCCCTGCTTCTTGCATATCATTGACATTGTCTAACTTCGCCTCATTGCTTGGCACACTGGAATTGCTGGTTACTACTGCAAGAGCCTAATAGGACCATGATTAGAACTCATCTGTGAAGAGGTACGTGTAGTTGAGATTCTGAATGTAGAAGACCTTGCCTGGGAAAACCAGGCCCTGACAATAAAGTCTCAAGTGAACTGTCATTTCCCCACAGAAGGGTTCTCAAACTCCACCTTTCTCCTTGCCTCCAAGACACAAAGGTGCTGGACCTCTGGGGACTGCTTCCCACTGCATGTCCCAGCCCAGAAGAACATGGTTTCCACTGTATTAGGAGTCCAGATACCTTGACTTCTAGTTCAAGAGGGTAGATGGAGTACATTGGTTTCCTTCCCCCTTCCCAAAGTCCCACTGAAATGACAGCAATGCTGTATAAGAGGGAACATATTGATTACAACAGTGCAGGGGGGCACTTTTTCAGCAGATGAGATTTTCAGGAAGTTTAAAAAAAAACCCAGAAAGTGAATGTGATCACATTGATCCATACCTCAACATGAAACATTAGCAACAAGGTACACAGCAGAGGGTAGCTTGCTGCTCTTCAACAGTGCTCCGAGGGGCTCCAACCTTGGAAAAGGTGGGTGCTAGATGTGTGAAAGTGTGAAAGTCATTCATCTGGCCTCTGCAACACACACGGAACAACACCAGGACACCTGACACCCACTCTCCAAAGAACAGCAAAGGCATCTGGGATACTAGTATAGGTGTTGACACCTCAGAGAAGTGCCCTCATTATTTTGACATTGGAAGGTGAGGGCAGGGCATATTTCTAGCCTGCCTGCCTGGCTCGCCCTCTGAAATGAAGCCCATAACTCCGGCACCTGTCAACCTAGAAATCGTCCATCAGGTGTCAGTCTGGTCGAGTGAAGGATGGGGCTCCAAGTCAGAGGCAGAGCATGCTGGCTACCCAAACTAGAAAGATCCCTCCTTGGAGTTGAATTAATTTACCAAGAAACTGACGGTGTACATACTATGGCCCAACACTAAGCAGATCCTCATCCCCAGTGCTAGTCTGCAGAAGGCAGGCAGCAGATGGCGGAAGGAAGGCTCACAGTGAGCTTTGAACTCAGACAGACACATGCTGCTGTTGTGGCTCTGCTGTGTAGAAGCTGTGTGATTGTGAACAAGTTGCTTAACCTCTCAGAGCCCTGATAGGATCTGCTGTAAAATGGAGATAATCCCTGAACTTGTCAAGACTAACTTAAAAGACCAATAGAGAATGTGTGAGGCTGCCTCCTCCAAGGGTAACAATGAGGTTTAATCTCTTCCCTCTCAGTCCCCAGGCTCAGTTTCAATATGACTGCCCAAGAGAAGCCTCCCCTGAAAGGCCTCACCTCACAGTGCCCAACCTCAGTCTCTATCACTACTTCCGCTGGGTTTCCTTTCTAAGACACATCTGAAAATTGCCTTCTGCTGAATTTTATTTTTAAGTGATGTCTTCCTCTCTCTCTATAGAGCTTAGTTAGATAGTCTTTACTTGGTTCACTGTAAGCCCAGTGCCCACAGTGTAGTAGGAGCTCAATGAATAATAATAATAATGATACTAATACTAAAGCAAGCCCTTCCCTAGCACTCACTATGTTGTACAAGGCACACAGTGCTACACATTGATTCATTTGCACCTCACTCTTCGAGGTATGTCTCTGATCATTCCCATTTAATAGATGAGAAAACTGAGACACAGAGAAGTGACTTGCTCGAAGACTCGCATTTAGTGAGTGGCAGAGCCAGTATCCGAACTTAGCCAATCAGAGTCTGACCTTAATACCAATTCTGAATGTCTAGGCTGTGCCAAGTAAACCTTGTGTATTCCAAAGGTAGATTTTACATAAGAAGAAATGTTGGCACATGGGTGGGTGTGGTGAAGCAGTCCTGGAAAATCCCCTTTGAGAGTTGGTGCACCTCTCACTGGAAAATCTGTGATGGTTCCTTGGCTGAGTGCTTCTGAAGGCAGCTAGCAGTCTCAGCAGACCGTTTCAGGTCATAATATAAACTACATTTTGATGATCATGTAAAACATTTTAAAATGAATTGGATGATAAGAGAATTAAAAAGAAATGCGTTTACTGTGCGAAGTGTTCACCTGTCCCAATTGGCATCAAAGTGGAATAAGGGGACGTGACTGGCTCCCCCTGTAACTCTTGGACGCAGCATCTGTTCTTACGTGACAGGAGATATTGGTCAACACCAAAATGTCCCCAGAAAAGAGGTTACTTCAGGACCAACAAGAATGAGGCGATAGTCCTAGGATACCCTTTCAGCTGGGGCATGGCTGTCCAGGCTCAGAGAGGACAGCCTGCTACTGCTTGGTGTTGAATCCTTCAGAAGCTGACAGCCTGGCCATACTGCAGGCTCCTGCTTTTCTGGGTGAGCATGAGAACTTGGGCAGGACAGGCAGGTGGGATGCAATCACTTCCAGTCTTTGTCGCCTTGTCTTCATCACCAGTATATTCTGTGCGGTTGTGTGATGGGAAGAAGCTGGAGACCAAGGCAGAGGAAGAAACCTCCATCTAGTCTTTAGGCTGTAGGACAACCACTATGTGGGACTTCAGTGAGTTGTGGAATGATGCAATTAATCAAGGAGGAATAAAAATCAACTCCTCCTCCTCCTTCTTCTCTTCCTTTCCCTCTTTCTCCTCCTCTTTCCCCTCCTCTTCATCATCATCATCACTGCCATCATCAAAGTCTAAATCCTGTTGATCTTTATAACGTTTCCAGAGAACCAGCAATTGTTCCCAAGTGAAAGTGACCTCAGAGGGAGAGACCTCCTCCCACCCTTAAAGACCGCTCAGGACTTAGCCCCACTTTGAGTAACACCGAGCCATGGATGTGGCCATTTTTAAGGGCAGGGATTAGTGAGAATCTTTTTCCTTGTCTGTTTTGAGATGCATAATATCCCTCAGTACAAACCCAATTGAACAGCTAGGAGGGAGTTGGTCAGTGCTTTCTTGGCTAAAACAGGGGATCACAACCCAGTGAGATCATTCTCCCTGAGGCCCAGTTGCCTTTCATCAGCTGGCATCCTTGCCTCGCCTGGTGCAACTTCTCCTTAAGACCTAGGGACTTCAGTCCATGACCTCTTGGTTCTACATTTTCAATTGGACGCATCTCTTCTTTGAGTCTTTCTCTTCATTTCCACTTATAGTGGCCTCCTGTCTACAGGCATTCTTCCCACTTGCTGACAGTTGCTGAGTTACTCAATTAATCACTTTGGAAACCAGCACACTCTTGTTTCATTTTAAAAATCCAGGCACTGTTGTCAAGCCCTCTTTTCTTCATTCTCCTGCCTTTGGCACTGGTTCAGTTCAAAGGCAGATTACTGTTTACTTGGTACATTTAGATGCATCCGAAAGTTCTCCTTTATTTTTCTCGAAGGCAGCTTCCTCATCAGCAGCTTCCTGCTGGATGCATGGCTACCTTACATGTTCCATTAATACCATAGCTTCTACATTTGATTGTACGCTTCTCAGGTCAGAATAAATCTGTCTTTTCCTAGTGGCTGCAGTCGGGAAAAGGCTTAGGAAGCAGACTGCCAAGGTGAAATCCCTGTTGAGACACTTACCATTAAACAAACTTTTAAAGCCTTGGTTTCCTTACCTATTAAATGGATGAGTACTCATGAGGATCTAATGTCCATGTGAGTGCTTGGCACAGAAATAGACCATGCTACATATTCCACACATGTTTGTTAGTTATTACTAGAAAAGAGTAGATCACAGAACTCTCAGACATTGCTTTTTCCACCCCCCAAGTGTTTTTGTCATTTGTTTTGTTTTGTTTGTTATCCCCTTTCTGTTTGTTTGTTTAGGAATACAAAATGTGCCTTGGGTGATGGAGGAATGAGGATGTTGGGCACGCCTCCTCTGCACTTCAAGGTCAGCCTGATGGTAACATGAGAAAAAGTCCAGGACTGCTCCCCACTCTATCTGCCTCCACACAGCAAAGCCCAGTAAGACACAAACAGGAGTTTGCAGGCAAGAAAATAAAGGCTTATGAAGGACATGGTGCCATGCCCAGAGTCACAGGCAGCATACTCAGACACTTGACTCCCCAGTGACTTCCATGGGGTGGATGATATAAAGAAAAAAATTATTAATCATGGTGAGTAAAAGAGTCAGGGTCGTGGTCACTACTGATTGGTGGGTACTAAGATAGTGGACAATTAATTTTTGCATTTGGTTCTGAGGTCAGCTATGGAGTTGTTCTGTCAGATTTCACAAAGATTTGTTCTTTAGGATTGTTTCTCTTTCCTGGGCCTGGCACTAAAATACAGCCAAGGCCAAGATATTATGCTTAGTTTGACTGAAAATTGTCTCAATAGCCAAGAGACCTAAGACCTTGTTTGTAGGTTTGCTGGACGCTGACCAGAACCTCCTTGTCCTGGGGGAGTAATGATTCAGCAAGGGAGAGGGAGGTGGGTGAGGATCTAATATCTAATATTCATCAAGGGAGAGGGAGGATGCTAGGTGAGGCTGGTTTGAGTCAAAAGGGAAAAAAATCAAAATAAAAGGCCAGATGAAAGAAAATGAGGTTTCCATGTGATTATACTATGTATGAAACATTGGCTTAAATGGTAGATTTCATTCTTTTTCTTACCACTATTATTAATACAACTATTATATTTATTATCATTGTTATTCTAAATAATTGTTAAGAGGGGTAACAGTCCTGCAAGGCAAGGTTCAAAGCTAATACAGTCTCACGTAAACAGTAAGGAACAAAAGAAAGAGCCTTGGCACTAGGATGACAGGGCAAGGTTAAGAGTGAGGTGAAGCCAGAAGTGTTGTTTGGTGCTCTTCACCCCCCAGTCTAGAGTACATGCTGGTCAGACTCCCCACCCCCATTCCACCCCCACAGGCCACTGCCCCAAAAGGCAGGGACAGATAATAGAATCCGATGAGAATAAAGAGATAGAAGAAATCAATATCCAGAGTCTCTGGGACTGATTCATGTTGGGGGCCATAACCACTGTGAAGGACAGAGATTGCCCAGTGTTCTAGCGATCTCTGAGAGGTCACAGCAATGGCATCGATGCTTCAGGAAAAGTCCAATTATGTCCAGTGGCTATAGTTATAGAAGAAAGAGAAACATCTGAAATATTTCAAATATATACCCATCAATGACTGCTTTCAATTTTTGAAAACTTTATGATTAAATGGGTTGCATTATGTTATCTTCAAAAGTTAGCTATGTACAAAAACATTCTCAGCTGGGGCTGGAGAAATGAGCTATTAACTGTACACTCAGTGCTTGTTCTCTTTTATTTTCTGCGCTCACATTTATTTTTTTCTCCTCTGAATTGTGGCAGGAATTAGCCGCCCACACCCTAAACATTCTGAGTGAAATCTAGTTTACAATAATAATGAGCTGATTTCCAAACATGAAAATGGCAGTCTTTTACGTAATTTTAAAGTGTGATTTCCAATCAACTTGCAAGAAGAAAAGGGTGGTGCCGAGTTGGGCGCATCTCAACTTTTTCCATTCTTTGACAGGACTTGAGAGCAGCCCACCATCTCATCTTAGGGTTGGTGCCAAGTCCCAGGCTTTGGAAGGAAGAGGAGAGAAATCAAGGTTCAAAGCCAGCAGAAGCAGGAAGGGTAGAGCTTTATGCAAAAGATTAACTTGATAAGATCGCATTCAGTTTCTCTTTAAACCCTAAGCTGCAGGATGAGCATTCTTCAAGACTCTTTTTTTTCTCCTGCTCCTGCTACCAACAAAAAGAAGCCATAGCAGTTCTTCAAGGGGACTTGTGCAACCTGTATTCCAGCAGGATGTGATGCAAAAAGCAGTGGATGGAGGCTCTGACACTAATTATATAATTCCAGACAGGTCTTATCACCTCTCTCTGGATCTAAGTTTGGAATACTGGCACCTAATCAGGCATCCGAAGTGAGGAAGAGATTGTAGCAAATGGCAGAGGCGGCAGGATGGAAGTGGCAGGGAAGCTCGTGATAGATTTTCCTCACCCCAGGTGAAGGGTCAATGAACCAGCACGGCACCACAGCATCACATTGCCCTGGTAACTGAGCTAGTACAGCACTGAGGACAGCGGGAGATCTTGCACGGAGACTGCGCTAGGATGGTGAGGGTGATTGTAGGAGGAAAACAAAAATCATTCTAGGACATGGCAGTAGGGAGAGGTGCTGACCTCCCAGTCTAACCTGGAAAAAGGACAGACTGGCTGGGAAGCTGGACCCTTCTGGAGTGCATGGAATTTTAGGCTGAGACCCAGCTCTTTTTCTTCCCTTTGCTCACTCTGTCTGGGCCAGAGTGCTTGCTGACCAGTGGGCCCTGGAAATCACGTGGTCTGACAGCAGCCTGCCGCCCCCCCACAACCCCCACCCTACCCCCAGTGCAGAAAGTGGCAGTAGACGTGTGGCTGTGCAGCCATGCACGTTCAGATTCCAGAAAGATACCTGAACCTGGTCTGTGCCTGGGAACAAGTGAAGCCACCTGGATGGTCATGTTGCAGCCACCTGCATTTCCCAATGGACAGTGTGTTAAATGGGAGAATGAACTCCAGGCACAGCCTTGAACTAATCTGGCAAAGGGTGGTGTGATTTTTCTTTGTTTGAAAGGGAAGGGGCTCTGAGGCAGAAGCCTGCCATTCTTCCAAGCTTGTGTAGCTTTTTTTTTTTTTTTAAAGATTTTATCTCATCACCCTTAGAAAGAGGGGAAGGGAGAGAGGCAGAGAGGGGAGAGACACCAATGTATGGTTGCATTTCACCTGCCTCCAGCCACAGACCTGACTGGAGACCTGGCTTGCAACCTGGCCATGTGCCCTGGCTGGGGAATCGAACCTGCGACCCCTGGGTTCGCAGGCCGGCGCCTTAACCACTGTGCTACCAGCCAGGGCTAGCTTTTGAATAACTGACCTCTTTCCTTTTTCACCAAACCTTTGCCTGCAGACTTTGCCCATGGGCAGCAGGCAGTGGAAACACATTTCTGTTCGGTAACATTTGTTCATAAAATCAGACAGAACAGATGACGCCAGGTTCCTTCTAGGTCTAGGATCCAATAGGTGTATCTAACCATAAGATTGAGAGAAGGCCAACAAAAAATGTCTGGGCCTTGAGATGGAGTGATGAGATAGAAAAAGTTGTTTTTGGTATATGCTGTGTTCTTCCTACCAAGACTTAGGGTTACAGGCATGGTGAACATCACAGGCACGGCTGAAAAAGGTAGAAACACTCTGAAGAGGTAGAAGGAAGGGTAAGCAGTTGGAAATGAGGTGGTGGAAGAAGGTCTAACAAAATCAATTTCCTTTTCTTGGGTATCAAGTCAGAAACCAGTAGGACTTTATCCTGCCTGCTTCCTTCCCTGATTCAGCCCCAGAGGCAGGATAATCATCCCAACGGTGTTGGGGAGGGAAAATAACCTTCTGGCCTAATAATCAGACGAGATCAGGCGCGTTCAGGGTGGTATGGCCATAGACTGGTCTAATAATCGAATTGGCATGAGACAGATTAATGGAAGCAAAATAACCTAATCTATTATGTATGCCCATATGGGGGTTCTATAAGAATATGAGATCCAAGGGCAAATCTGGAAATTAGGGGTCATCAGCCATCTCAAACTAAGGAGGAAGTGGGGTGTGGTTTGGGACTTCAAAAGGGGAGGAAGACAATTCATGCTGAGATGGAAGAGAAAATACAAGTTAAATACTTAAACCATGTCAGGACTTAGGAAGAACCCAATAAAGAGAGATCTGTTGTTTATGAACGCAACTCAGGAACCTCCACAGTTGACAACCACACACCAACTGAGCCAATGTGCCTTTTACAGCTGGGTGGCGGGTACTAGCTGTCATGAGAAAACAGAAAACCTCCTGCAGCAGGAGAAATGTCTGGGCTCCCAGCATTTTAGAACAGAGGAATAGGAGACAGAATACAGGATGTTCATGTTTACCCTTCAGGCAAAGTATTGTCATCCTGTTTTCTATTCAAGAGCAGAAAGGGAAGCAGGAGGAAGATCCACATTTCATAATAGAAATGAGCTGAATTTTGATTGGAGAAAGTAGCTCCCTCCTTCCCCTTCATTCCTTCTGACCCCCACCCAACAAGGACAGGAACCCTGGCCTGCACTGAGAGGTTACAAATGTCCAGCTTTTTGGCTTTCTTCCCACTAGTCAGCTAAGACTACACATTCCTTATTAGAGCAGGAAGCAAAAAGCAGTCCAGCTCAGGTGGCCCCCATTTACCAGAGGGCAAAACTGAGTCTAATGAAGATTGTGCCCTGGGCTGGATTATGTGGGATTGAGATTCCTGTCACCACACTGGTGTTGCTTCTACTTTGAAAAGCCCACAAACTTGGCTTTACTCAAGATTACCCAAGTTTGACTGTAGGTACCTTTAGGTCTTTAGGATTACATGTATGATCCAGATATGATATGATTTTACTATGTTTCTCAAAGAAAATCCAAAATAGCTTAATGCAACTTTAGTTAAGGCCTAATCCCAGCCAACAGAACAAAAGGGGTTTCCTATGATCATACTTCAGCTTTAAAGCAGTCTATCACTATACATCTATGAATAACAATACTGACAATTCAGATTACCTTTAATTCATGTACTATATAACATTTATTTTTAAAAGAATAATCTATCCCCAAAAGTTGCTGGTTTGATTCCCCAGCCAGGGCACATAACCAGGTTGCAAGCCAGGTCCCCAGCCAGGTCCGTAGCTGGAGGCAGGTGAAAGGCAACCATACACTGATGTCTCTCTCCCTCTCTGCCTCTCTCCCTTCCCCTCTCTCTAAAACTAATAACCAAAATATTAAAAAAAGAATAATCTATCAATTTATATTATGACTACTTTTGTAGGTGCGAATGGAGACACAAGCTTGAGAATAAAATTTAACTAGAGACAGCACATAGGTTGGTTAAGAAGACCCTGCCAAACTCTAGCCTGGCTTTATGTCTCTTAGCGAGCTTGATCATCTTCAGCAAGTCAACTCAACTCTTCTCTGCTTTCACACAGAGAATGGTTGTGAGAGTTAACTGAGATAAGACATGTAAAAGTACACATGGATATGCCCACAGCTATTTTGGAGCATTTGTACAAGGTGAGATCGCAACCCAGTCTTGAGACACAGCCATGGTTTCAGATTCCTATCTATTTCCACTAGAAGACTGACCTGCACCCTCCGGAGGCGATGGTGTAGGATTAGGCAGGAATGTTGACCACTTGGAGTAACAAAAGAAAGTGAACATTAGTGCTGTTGTAATGAAAGCTTGGCTCACTGTGTGAATATCGGTAAATCCATTGTTTTCAGGATATGGAAAGTGACCATTGTTTCATTTTAACTATTTGTTGTTTTGTTTTTAGGTGCTGCTTTAGCTTGAAGGGTTTTTTTTTGTTTTTTGGATTTCTTTTTACAACTTCTGTTTTCAATTTTTCAATTTATTATTTTTTAAATATTTTATTTATTATTTTTAGATAGAGGGGAAGGGAGAGAGACAGAGAGGGAGAGAGACATCAATCTATGGTTGCTTTCACCTGCCTCCAGCTACGGATCTGGTTGGGGACCTGGCTTGCAACCTGGTTATGTGCCCTGGCTGGGAATCGAACCTGTGACCTTTGGGTTTGCAGGCTGGCACCTTATCTACTGTGCCACCAGCCAGGGCCATTAGCTTGAGGGTTTTCATATACGCATCGCTCACATTCTTGGCCATAAACTTGCCTTGATATGAAAAAGACTCTATTGATTTTCAAAATTTAATTTCTACAAAAAGAAGTCTATTTACAGAAAGTGAGCTTGTACGTGGCATGGTTGTTCTTCGGCATGTTAGTCACTTACACTATTTGCCTCATTGGTCTCAACTGGTAAATTTTCCAAAATAAATGGCTAGACCATTAATAGGCCTAACTATATCTCCTTCAATACAATTCTTGCTCAGGTCTTTTGCACCAAACTGCTCATGTGTTCCATCCCTAAAAATAGATTCATCTTAAGTTTCCTACCCATTTGGGCAAGCGCCCCACCTTGCTCCTCTCCACATGTGGCCAGAGCTCACTTTGCACCTGGTGTTTCCACTCAGGTGCAGTGGGGCATGATGGCCACTAAAGGTAGGGCTGGGGATGAATGAGGATAAACTACCTGGTGAGACACAAAACATCAGAACTCAATTGGCAGCAGAAGTGAGCCTTCCCAGGCCAGGGTTTCATTCAGACTTCAAGGGGAAGACTAAACAAGAACCAAAGACCATGTACAGTGGTTCACCTGCTAGCACATGGGGTGGATATCTGAGCCCAAGCAATAGTAACAGGACAGGATGACCATATAACTAACCCTTGGGTGCCATTAATAACTATGCTAAGGCAAGAGGCATAAAGAGTGGCTATGCACAGAAAAATGCATGCATGCTCACCTTGGTAATTTCTAACTCTCATGGTTGCTGTGAAACATCAAATAAAATCATCCATGTGAAATCATTTAGCCAGGCATCTGGGATAATAACACCAATGATTTAGCCACGTGATCAGGGCTTAACAGTCAAGGAGTCCAGCCTGAACCACACAAGAGGCAGCAGCTTTTGAACTTGGCTCTGCATGGAGCTCCATTGTTCTGCAGGGAGATTACTTTTCAGGGAGGGAAGAAATGAGGGTCCCAGATGTTGGGGGAGGTGTGGGGGTGGGTTTGCAGCGTGGACAGAGCACAAGAGGCAGAAGCAGATTCAGGTGAGGCTGCAGCCCTGGAGAGCAGCTGAAGTGAGGGGTAAGAATTGACATGAAGCTCACTGGCCTTCTGACTTCACGTTAGGGCAGGAGATGAAAAGGTAAGAAGAGTTCCACCATGCTGTTCATGTGACCTCCCAAGAACGAGATGATATGCTCTATACCTAGAATCCCCAAATCCTCACCTCTCAATTCAAAAGTACCCTACTCCAACCTTCCAGGGCCTTTTTCCATATATTTTTCTAGATGTTTTGTTCCCTGCAAAATTCAGCATTATCTTTGGGTGTTGTTTCTCAATCGCCTCTGCCACGTCACTGTCTGTCCTGTTGCTTTTAATAGCTACTCCATTTTCCCTCAAACTTTGATGTAATTTTTGCTGCCTGCCTTTTTATTGCCTTCCATATGCAATAGCCACAGGCAACGCTCATATTCCCCTACTGATGGAGGACAGGAGGACAAGAATCAGAGAGTAGCCTGTCCTGGGAATGAATTACTTGAAACCCAGCACTGGCTACCATAGGCTAATCTCGGGAATGGTGAGCACAGAATTGAAGTCCAGAGCTACTAAAAAGCTAAGAAGAACCAAAGTAGAATTCAGCGTCATGGCCAGATATGCAACGTGGCCCAAAGCCACAGAGAAGTTTCATATCTGAAGACAGGGTCTCAGAGGGAAGACTGTTGTCCAAAATGAGGGACAGACCTAGAGAGTCTAGAATAACGGGAGCAAGATGTGGGTGTGTAGGCATGGGGACACGAACAACATTCTGTCAAACAAACACATGTCGCCCCAGCTGTCTCTCATCTGTTTCTCCCAATGTAGATTCCAAAAGCTGTCAAGTTCTATACTTGCAGATTTCCTGATGACCACGAACACTTTCCCACATTTCAGCGCCTAATCCCATATTTCAGTGCCTAGTGACCCTGACACCCCGGGTTATAGTTCTTGTCACTTTCAATCTTGTGGTAATTCAAGAGCCAGGAAAAGATGACTTGAAAACTGGCGTTCTGGTCCCAATTTCCAATTAGAGTGATGCCAATTGTCAGTTTTCTTTTCATATATTTTCTTAGCCTTTTCCCTCTTCTATGGCTTGTGTGTGACTCAGCATGAACAGATGAATAAAAATGAATGAGTAAGTAGCAAACAAACTTACAAAAATGATTCAGAAGCATCCGGTTTTCCTTGGCTCAGCACCTTGGGGTTATTTGTATTATTGTTCTTTTAAAATATTTACTCCCACCCTCCCTACATTCTCCTGGAGTCGGAAGCCAGGACGCCTTTGCAGGCCTCTTTGTGCTGCATCTCTCCCAGGGTCTTTTCCATTTGTCTTTTCTAGTCCTGCTACTTCCTCCTTCCCTTCAGGAGCCCCAAAGCTCCTTCCTCGTGTTAAGTAAACAGACAAAAATAAAACCTCTTCCATCCCTGACATTTTTATGGCTATAGCGCTCTCCAGCCTTCCCTTACCAACAACTGGAAAGAATCATTGGAAGATGTTTTTATCTTTCTCCCTTCTCCCTTTCACACCTAATCCAGGCAATCCATTGCTGCACACTCACTGGGTTCCCTCTATCCAAGGGTCACCAGTAGGCTCTGGGACATGATTTTTTACATGGAAAAAGGGATGGCTGAAGTCCTACGCTGTACCTTTCTCCCTTAGAAAAGATTTGCTTTTGGAAATACCTTCCTCTGTGCTGTTTTAATGAGCCATTACTACATCCACTGTTCTTCCTCCCAAGTGGAAAGACCCTTATCAGCTTCTTCTAACCGCTCCTACAGCTGGGAAACTCCAGAGAATTGCTAGCTGAGTCCACCTGTCCCCAAGAAAACCTTTTTGTTCTGAGCACTTCCAGGAGAGTCCTGAAGAGGGAAGCCAAGAGCATACCTAGGACTGACACGCCTCAAGGGCCCTAGGTGCCTCTCCTTTCTCTTTAAGGAGAGAAAGTCTTTCATCTAGAAGCTGCCTTGCTGCAGCTTCCTGGGATCCACCCAGGATGTCAGCTTGCCCAGCATCATCTTCATCTAGACACTGGGTATGCTGCCTCTCAGGGCCAGCAGACTGATGGGACTTTCCAGGACCCCCTTCCCCTTTGCTCTTTCCTTCGTTTGGGCCTGAGGCCAGGCAAGATCGTGACCTTGGACAGCAAGAAGCAACTACAGAAGATGAGACTTTCATTTACCCTTCTAAGATTACAGGCCCGAAGTCCTCCAGGGGAAATGTTACCAGAGGTAGTTAGCTAGTTAGTAATAAAGGAAGGAATCAAGAGAAATCAGACATTGTTGAACATAATCAACCAGGGTGCATAAGCTTGCTTGCTTAGCCAGAAAGCTACAGCTTCACACTCTGCGGGGGATCATAGTGTCCCCTGCCAAGGACGAACAACCTGCTCCACTCCCCCTCCCCTCAAACTGTCGGAGGAAACCACAAGCTGAGAATGCAGTACAAGTCAAAACGCCTGCACATGTAGACCACATAGGCCTGCCAGTCTAACCATGGGAAGAGATCAATGGGCTAAGGTGTGGACCCCTTAGAAGCCCATAACTGAAAAGTTGATTACCAATTTTGAAAAAATTGTCTGTCCCAAGCCCAAGATCATATAACCCAGTTTAACAAAGGAGCGCTCTCACCCTGGCTGGTGTGGCTTAGTGGGTTGAGCACTGGTCTGAGAAACCAAAGGTGGCTGGTTCGGTTCCCAGTCAGGGCACATGCCCAGGTTTCGGGCCAGGCCTGGGAGCGCAAGGGAGGCAACTGATTGATGCATCTCTCACACCTTGATGTTTCTCTCTCTGCTTCTCCCTCCCGTGCCCCCTCTCTAAAAATAAGTAAAAATTTAAAAAATATTAAAAAATAGATGAAGAAGCACTCTCTCCCTCTGTCGCCTGGGAACTGCACTCGCCCCATTCGTTTGTGCATTCCCTCCATAATAACCATGCAGGTCTGCAGCTGTGCAGCCTGCAGCTGCGTGGACTCCAAGCACAGGCTCCAGGTGGGAATCTGGGTAAAGCAGGGCAGCCGGAACCGTGCTAAGCCACCTGGATGGGGATGGAGGCCATGTTGCATCTGCCTGAGGGCTTCCAAGGACTAAGCTTAAACATCAAATAGAAATGCTGGACACAGGCCTTTGCTTGGGCCTTGCTGGAGACATAGTTGGACTTTTCCATGGAGAGGTGGATGCAAATGGGACACAGGGGCAGCCTTCTGTTTCCCCTTGAATAAATTTTGCCACACCACAACCTGCCGTGTGTGGGTCCATGCAATGCTTTCTTTGCAATCCTGTGAAACAGCCCCATTTCCACCGGCAGTCATAATGAGTTCTGAAACCACAACATGTGTGTCCATCATTTATAAAAGTGGGATCACTTAAGACACACATAGGCATGCCCAGAGGCACACACCCAGAACACAAAAGGAAAGGAGAAAGGAAGGGAAAAAGTGACATTAGAAGCAGAGAGGGAGAAATGGAAGGGAAGGAAAAGGAAGGAGGAAGTTGTTTCCATTGAATGAATGTTTTTTAAATTGATGAATATTTACTGAAAACTCATTTGTGACAGGTGCCATCCCAGGCCTTGGGGACAGAGCAGTGAACACAGAGGTTTGAGCTCTGTCCCCTTGGGTCTTACATTCTGGTATAAATCTCAAATAAAACGATTCCCTCTTGAAAACGTATTATCCATAAACACCATAATGGTGCTTTTTTAAGCTGGATTCTTGAGTCATTTGGATTAAAGCTTATCATTCCAGCTAACAAAAATTAAGACTGAAGAATCAACTTTTCCCAGGCTCCCAGCCAGATAGTTGCAACCTGACCATACCCAATAGTGAGCATTAGAACTTATTTTATTGCATGCCAAGTGCCCAGAGAAGCTTGGTGATGGCATGAAAGCTTTATTGCATGAGATGTCATGTAGCAGGTTTCTTCTGATGGTCCTGCTAAATGCCTTCTGCTTGACGTCACAAGTCACTGAAGCAGTCACTGTGAAATTGCCAAGTGACCTGAAGTTCAAAATTTGTGGCATATTAAAGGGTAAGAGACTGTGACTTTTCCCTGCATATACCTTTCAGGCAAACATCAGCTGGTCCCAGGGAACAGAGGCACAATGAGTTTTCTAAAACCACAACATGTATGTTCTACCATTTATAAAAAAAAGCAAAGGGATCACTCAAGACACACGTATGCATGCCCAGATGTGCACACCCAGAACACACAAATTACTTAGTCTCATTGCTGCAGTTTCCCAGGGTTTGCGTGGCTGGTTTATAAGACGCAAGAAAAGAATCATGACCTTAGGGAACTCCTAGTGTCTGGAAAGAAGCAAAGATAAACTTACAATGTTTTGACTTTGGTTTTTGATGTTACGATGGTGCAAAAGTGATACGGAGAAACCATGTTCAGAATTCTGAATTTAGACCTTTCCCTGGGCTAACGACACATGGTAGCACACACACTCTCGTGATGCTGGGCAGCTCCCTGTCTGCCACTCAGTCATGGGGAGGAATAGCCAATGCAATGCAGCGTGTTCATCGTGCCAGACAATGTTGCCCAATGGCAGGCTAATGGAAGTGCTCCAAGCATGTTTAATGCAGGCGAGGCGAAGCTGTGATGGTGGCTACGTTAGGTGCATTAAAGACATTTTCAACTCATGATGGGTTTATGGGAACATCCCCCCCCCCCCCCTTAAGTCAAGGAGCATCTGTCTTCTGGTTATTACAATCATTAATGGGCTGGTGGTTTCCATGTGGACAACTGACAGGTGAGTGCTTTAACAGTGGAAGAATGCAACCTGCTTTTCCCCCCTCCCTCTCCTTTTTGCTTTTCTCTATTGTGGTAAGAACCCATACATGAGATCTACCCTTTTAATGGATGTTAAAGTGCACCATACAGTATTGTTATCTACAGGCACTTTGTTTTATAATCAGTCTTTAGAACTTATTTTGCACCACTGAAACTTTACACCCATTGACCAGCTACTCCCCCATTGCCCTCTCCCAGCCCACTTAAAATAGATTTAATTTTTAAGCAACCCAGCTCACATTCAAACTGTATTGTTTTGAGCATGTCTTGCTTAGAGTTCATGAAAAATAATAGTGCCAATCTTGTTAGAAGTCCCCCAGATTTTCACACATCCATAGTGCCTTGAGGGTATCTTTGCCAACAGTAGGGCAGACGGAAGGGGCAGAGAGTGGTAAGTCCATTGGCTATGGCATCTGTGACTTTCCTTTAGAGCAAGGCTGTCCCAAACAGTGCTCTAGCTTTTAACTTGAAAAATAATCTATCATTAGGAACTGTTGTGTTAATTTGTTATCACAGGCGTTAATCTATTAAAATGGTTCAGTGTTGCTTTGTGAAAACTGTCAGCAGCCAAGGATCATTACGGGAAGTAGTATCTTGTTCATGTTTTAAAGTTATGAGCTTGAAAGTTATTGGTTAGCTGGTAATAGTACTTACTAGTCTTGGTCATCTTTCAGAGTATGTATATCTACCAACTACTAGGAACCATTAGTAGCTGGGGAGTTTGGTTAAGCCTTCAATAAGGTGCACCACAGCTGTGTAACTGTATTCAATAGAGTTTATAGCATAGAGTTTTCTTTTCAATTATAGTTTACATTCATTATTATTCTGTATTAGTTTCAGATGTAGCAGTCATTAGACAATAATGTACATTAAACTAAAATCTTTTGCACAGCAAAAGAAACCATCAACAAAATAAAAAGACAACATATGGAATAGAAGAAGACATTTGCCAATGACACGTCCAATATTATTGTTATTGGACAATTTATGAAGAACTCAGACAAGTCAACACCAGAAAAACAAACAGCCCATTAAAAAGTGGGCAGAAGGCCTGCACAGACACTTCTCCAAAGAGGACATAGAGATGACCAATAGACGTATGAAAAATGCTCAACTTCACTAATGTTCCAAGAAATTCAAGTCCAAACCATAGTAAGACACCACCTCACACTGTCAGAATGGCTACCATCTACAGTAGAGCTTTATTCAAAGTACTGTGGAAGGACAGAGAAGGGCAGTTAATTTGAAGGGACTTAGATATGGCTTCTTAGAGTCTAAGATAGGTGAGGTGCACCATGAAGGAGGGATAGATGACATTTATGGGGTAAGGTGAGGAAAGTGTTTCAAACCCAAATCGCATTCTCCTTTTGGAGGTAGATGCCACTTTTCTACTGGATGCTGAAATCTCTCAATGCAAGTGCTGCCCCCTAGTGTCTGCTGTGAGAAGGGGCCTCAAGTGTAAATTGCATCCTCTTCCCCATACCACCCAATAGGAATGACCAAACTGCCATCCTCGGTATCATTTAATTGTAGTGTCATTTCTCCAGATTTTTGGTTGCTAAATGGCTTAGTGAATAAAAGCAGGCACAACCCAGAAACTGTAACAGTAAAAACAACAACAACAACAACACAAGTCTTTTTCTATGAGTTCATGGAGAAATAAGCTGTTTATTGACAAACATGAAGGAGAATTACTGCTATTAATTTGTTTAGCCTTAGAGATTGGTCAACTATTCAATTCTCTTCAACTGATAGTAGACTGAGACACAGAAAGAGTTTTAGTGGCTACTTATCATAGCATGACAATGGTGTTATTCATACGCTCAGGCAGACAGATCTCCACAGCCACATGTGCAGAAGGAAGGAAATCAGGAGATGGCGGCTCATTACCCACAGATTCCAGAAAAGGTCTGGCATTTTGGCTGATGCTCCATACACACCGAAGAATTGGTATTAACCACATCAGTGTGGCCTGCTCTGGGGTAGACAGGTAAGAACCCGCAAATGGTGAGGGAAAAATTTGAGTAAGTAACCAATGGATCTCAATTTCAGAATGGGAAGGAATTTTAGAAAGTTACAGTTTTGGGTTAAGAGTTTGGGTTCAACATTTAAAGAAGGGGTTGAACCCCCTTTTCCCACCATTCCACCAGAAGATGGATCTTAAGAGCACTGCAATGTTCTCAATTAGGATCAGAGGAAAAACCCACTGCAATCCTTAAATTACCCCTTACTGATTTCACTGAGTTCATGTTTAATCAAATGAACCTTTTGCTTTACAAAAGCACATCCAAAACATTGAGCTACACTTCACTTATTTTTAGTTTAAAATGAAAGATTTTAATAATAGTTCTTGTTCCAAATTTTATGGAGTGGAGTTGTTGGTATTTCACCATTATCTTTGATCTCGAATGGTCTTCCTTGTCTGGTAAAATGGCAAGAACTACTGTCCTTTTAAAATTCTGTAAGGTACTTTTCTTTTTTCCTGATAATACAAGGCTGATGGCTCCCAAGGCACTTTGAGGAGAGAAGCTATGTTTTCTCACATAAAATATTCAAAGACAACTGGAAGCTTATGTCTGCTCCTGAGGTCTGATGGTAGCAGAATTCAGTGTTTAGTTCAGTTAGATCTACTGGAAGTAAATATAATGACAAAACTAAGAGTGATTTAATAATCATAAAAATTATGATAACTAACATTTCTTGAGCATGCCTGATGTGCTTAGCATTTTCTCATTTATTCTGTGATGTAAGTGTATGATTACACCCTGTAGTGGGTAGAATAGTGTCCCTCAAAAGATATGTCTACATCTTAATCCCTGGGACTGGTGAATGTGACTTTATTAAGGGAGTCTTTGCAGATGTATGGGGTCAGTCCTGAAAGTATCTGCTGCACAAACTGTTTTAATTATATTGACATTGGCTCATTACTTTCTGGACAGACCACATAATTGAGATAAGGATTTTAAGATGAAATTACTTTGGGTTATCTGGGTGGGCCCTAAAACCAATGACAGAAGAAGGGAAGACGCAGAAAGAAGGAGAGGGCATCATGAAGATGGGTTCGAGGTTGGAGTGATGCAGCCACGAGCCAAGGAATGCTTGGAGCTACCAGAAACTGGGAAAAGCAGGAAGGATTTGCCTCTAGACTCTTGAGAGGGAGTGTAGATGGGCTCACTACCTGATTTAAGAGTTCTGGCCTATAAATAATACATTTCCATTGCTTTAAGACACCCTGTTTGGGGAAATTTGTTACATTTGTCCTGGGAAACTAATGCATCCCTATTTTAAAGTTGAGGCACCTGAAGCTCAGAGAAGTTGAATAACTTCTAAAGGTCACACAGCTTGAACTTATCTTTCAGATTCAAGAACCTGTGCTCTAAGCATAAGGCTGCAGACTTGGCTTGACAGTTTAGAGAGCAGCTGATTTCCTAAGGGAAAAAAAAACGGAAGGAGTGTGCTTCTTACAGTGGCTCCTTGCCTCCAGAATCAATTGTCTGAAGTTAACGAGCCATTAGCAACTGTCCATCAGCAATTAGTTCACATGTGGCCCAATGTTCCACCTCAGGGACAAGGCAGTTCTACATCTGACCCCAAAAGGAGCAGTCCTGGCCTTCCTTAAATTCTCTAATCATATGTAGGCTCGTCTTTACCCATGCTGGGCAATAATACAATAGAGAGTGAACATTAAATTAAATCTATAGAGAACCTGAAATCAATCAAGCCCTCCATGAAACTAATTTTAGAAAAGAGGTCATTAAATATATTAGACTCAATTTAGAAGTGAATTGAGAAATAGGCCCTCGTGTTCTTTTTTGAAAAAACCTTTCTGCTGGCTGATAGAATTTTTATTATCTTACATTGGAGGAACACAGCTGTCTCTCTCTCTGTCTCTCTGTCTCTCTCTCTGTCTCTCTGTCTCTCACTCTCTCTCTCTCACACACACACTACAAGTCTCTAGTAGCCAAAACAGTGATTTCATAATCCAGGGGATTAGGCTATCATTGTGATTCCCCTATAGGTAGAGAATAGCAAATAGCATTCCATTCTCTTTGGCAACCAGATGAACTCTAAACAACACAGGCCATGATTTCAATAACTGGTGAATTCAGTAAATTCAGTGGAAGAGGAAAAGAAATATTTAAAACACATACCATTTTGGCAATGCCAATTGGACATTAAATAGAACAGTGTCAAGTGAACATTGGTTATTCCCATACTACTGTCTTGATATTTGTCAAATGGCTGTATTACCTGCTAATATACTTAACCTAAGTCCTTGAATCAACAACTTGAATTTTTTGCCATAAAATTTTATTTTAAATTAAAACTGTGTTCTTTGATCATAAACAGAATAGAGCATCAATTGTCTAAATGAGAAGAGTCGAAGGTAATGTTAAAATAAAAAGACAAAATTCAATAAACGTTGCCATTCAATTAGAGTTCAATACAGTTGCCTACCAAAGTTCAAGTCCATACCCAACCTCTTTTTGTAAGAATGGGACAACAGCAATGTTAGGTCATAAAGGCAAACTAACACTACACTGAGACGAGCAAAAAAGAATTTGAAAGAAAATAGCTTTTCACAGTATGAGTCCAGGTTATCTAAAATTATGCATGAAACCATCAAAAATAATGTTTAGTAAGATTACTGATTTACATTTCTTGTCACTTTGGGAAAGAGTGCTAATATGTGGGAAGAAGATAGGTAAAGTAATTTCCTAAAAGAGACTAAATGCCATATACATATCCTTTAAATATTTGATTAATTTGGGATCTTCACTTTTCTTCCCATCTTTATGAGTGGTTTCTATACCTTCCATTAGTTTGGGTGGCATGAGTTACTTACTATAAAATCCCTTAATGGTTTTTCTAACTTTAATCTTTCTTTTAGGTTGGGTTTACAAATTCACTCATATCAAGACTTTAGCTGAAAAGCTTCAAAACCTGAAGTTCATCAAATGATTCAAATGAGGACCAAACAGAAAGGCTCTTGTTAATCCAACTCATATCTACCAGGTAAACTAATAGTTTCCTTGCTGTCTCTTAAAACACATAAGCATTCTCCCACTTATGCTTCCCCTCCCACCACTTTTTGCACATAGTCTCTCTCAATGCTGTCAATGAAAATCTCTCTCATATTTCAAAGAATAGCTCAAAAAGCACATTTTCCCAGGCCCTGTGGTCAAAGTAATTTCTCTTTTCTTCATCCCCTTCTTTTCCCCTTTATGCATCAAACACTGCCCAACATGAGTTATGTGAGCATATTTCTTATTTGTATTGATATTTTAATTTATGTTTGGAGAAGGAAAGGCAATGAGGAAGGGATAAGTCTACTGCTTAGCATTCAAGAAAAATATTGATGGGTATCAAAATTGATCTCTCATATTGATTTTACCTTCTGAACATAAATGATCTGTGCTTAAAAAGCCTAAAGAGAATTTTGAAAAGGGGGAAGTGAAGCCCTCAATTTTAACAAAGTACTAGCAGCCCTGAGGATCTGAACTTCAAGGCTGTGAAATTACACAGTGGTGTACCGAGAGAACTCACTGCAGACAGGCCAGAAGACTTGAGATGTGTAAATGCATCACAACATTTATAAAAAGAATTTGAGGTGGATTCTTCAGTCCGTCATCTTGCCTTATGTGTATGTCCAGCAAATTTCTGAGTGGACATTAACAGGATTGTTTGTTCACTCTTAGAAAAAGTGGTTGTGAAGAGTTAGTAATGATCTTACATGAAATCAAGTCACAGTTATCTTGTGCCCTTTTACTTTGGCCTAAAACAGATTGATTGTATGAATTATAACAGCATCTGACAAGACCTCTGAGATGTTTTTATAGACAACTCCTGAAGGGTGGTTTCTAGCAGTGGGCATCACTGCTTTCTCTTGACTCTATTAAATTAGACACAAGCATGAATAAAACATGTGTGTAGGTCACAGAGCCAGAACTGTTGTAGATGATGTGAAGTTAAAAGCAGAAGTAATTTGTAGCTTGACATATCCAGAATCCAAAATGTTCCCACATGCCAGCTGAGTCTAAGAAGATGCACTTCAGTGATGATTAAAAGACCTTGACTCAAATTTTTAAAAACATCATGATGATATTAAGATATGATTTAACAGTGCATTCACGAAAGACATTTAGGTAGTAGGACAAAATAAACCAACATGTGAAGAATGTAATGTTTAGTTGTGTCAGCAGAACAGTATTTAAAATAAAGGTGATGGTAATCCTGGTTTTGTTGGAATTGATAAAAGCATTGAAAATTTCATTCAGTTTTTAGTGACAGAGCATTTAGAAGAGAGCAATGACAACATTAAAAATACGCATAAGGAACTTCTCGGGAGCCATAACTAGCATTGAAAAATTAAGACTCTATCAGGTGTGAGAATTTTTACCAAAAACTTTAAAATGGCCATGTAAAAAGAATTATGCCTAATTATGAGCATGGCCAGTGGTATATGCAGCCCATGCTTTGAGAAACTCTACTTCCATCTATTTTACCAGTAGAAAACAAAAATAACTCTCCACATGTAGCAAATATAATATGCTCAATATGAATGAGATTTGAAACTATTTCTAGAAGTTCAAAAAGATCACTTCTGACTCAATATCGTAAAGAATATTCCAGAAATAAAAGGTGTGCCAAAAATGGAATAAACCATCTGCCATTCATTCAACAACTATTTCTTGAGTGAAGGCTCTTTTATGCATGGTAGATCCTAATTGATACTTTTTCTTCTGAGTTGGTATTAAATCAAAACCTTTTGATGATTTTTATGAAAATATTTTAATTTTAAATATGTTTTACAAAGCTACACAAAAACATATTTATTAACATTCATGGTTTCCCATAAGATGTAATGTTTTCCTCAAAATTGAAGATATTTTCTACAGGCTGACCAAAATTTCACTGGGTAACTCCCTAAACTTCCTTAGAATTAGCACTTCTCTTACCAAACTGTACAGAACAATCATCATGTTGCAAAATCATATTACAGAGATAGTAGATAATAAAAAATATATCATGACCAACTCTCTAACCTTACAAACAAGGAAATGAAAGTGCAAATGGGGTAAGTACCATCTGAGAGTACAGCTCCACAGAATCCATCCTTAGTATTCTATCCCTAACATTGCAAGGGGTTGACACAGGGATGGATTAAAACCAAACTGAACCACCACAACCATACCAAATAAATAGTCAAGCCTCCTTTCATAATCTCAATCTCATTTGTTGTAATGCAAAAGCAAAGTGCATCCAGGAAGTTATGGATTTATTATGATAAAATGAAGGCTCCACAGACAGTAGACTTCCTAAAAGATTCCAACGTCATCTAAACAACTGCAACTTCATAATCTTAAGGGGCCTGCCACTACCCATGTGGGCAAGATGGGGTCTTGAAGTGAGGATATGGCGCCCTCTAGGGAGAACTACTCGAAAAACCATGTCTATTCCTAAAGGGGTCAAGGATGACCAACTTCAAACAGCCCAGTTGTTAAAATTTCATGTCCCCATAGAAACTTTCCAACTAAAATAAGTATTAGATTTTTAGTTAAGATATCATGTTATGTCTATTTAAAATAAAACACTAACCACCAAGTCAAAATATTGAAAAGCGCTGATATTCAGCTCTATAAAGTGAAACCTAGATAGGGAAGTTGTCTGAACAGTAAGATACTCTCTGCTGAATTCTAAGTTAGGAAAAACACTTAAGAAATTTCCCTCTTGGGGATCTCAAGAACCAGAGTGCCGAGTATCCACTGTATCCATTTATTTGCTTCAACCAAATGAGAGATTGCTTTTGCAATCACCCTTCCTATGAAGATGTCTTTAGTCTGCCCCAGCGAATCCCTGCAAAGCTCATTTCTCCTGGGCAGCTCTCTGCAAGGTTAGCAGAATGTCTGTGAGAAGGAAATATAGACGAAAGCATGTGAAGGACAAAGGCAATCCCAAAGGTTTAAGAAAAAAAAAAAAAGAATGGAAAACTATATTCATTGTTTGCTTAAAGATGAAAACTCTCCAACAGCAACTAACTCACGTTGGCAACTTAAAAGACCTGCCTATAAATTTTTGTTTTGAATCAACAGTATGCTTGGATTCTATCTACATTTATTGATGTGCTCAGTTTCCCCCAGCTGCTATGGACATGATTTCTGACAGACTGAGAAGGACCTTGTACTGCCCTCCTCCTCTTAACTGAGGCGTTGGATTCCTTTAACAGGTGTAATAGTTAGCTATTGCTCACTCCCTCAAAACACAGTGGCTTAGGAAAGAAAGCAACCAATTTTACTGCCAAGGAGGCTGTGGGTGGTGGGGCAGTTCTTCTGCTACTGACTGGGATTCACTCCTGTTCTGCAGTCACTCACAGGTCAGCCAGGCACCTGCAGATTTCTGGGGCCTTGGCAGACCTGCTCTTCTCATAAGCCCCTTCCTGCAGCAGCCAGCTAGTCATTTTTCTCATGTTGAAGGCAGAGGAACCAAAGAGGAAGCAGAGGTCCTCAAGAGCTGGGTGAACCTCTGCAAGTGTATTTAAGTTTATTACCATCTCATTGGCCAAAGTGAATCATAACATCAAGCCAGAGTCAGTGTGGAGGGGCCTGAATAGAAGGCAAGGTAGAGGACTGGGGAGGTTAATGCCATCAATCTGCCAAGACTAGGGACAGAATCTAAGAGGGACTAACTAGAAGTAAGGCAATCACTGGTAAATGTGCCTGACTACAGTTTCTTGAGAAAAGTGGAATTTGGGAAAGGGGAAGAGGACCAGGGAAGCAAAATGAAAGAACCAGACTGGGGAGACAGACTGGGTATTGCCAACTTGACTTCACATCAGGATCCTCTGAAGGACCTGTTGCAGCACAAATGCCTGGCTGGGCCCCTGGCCCAGACTTTCTGAATTGGAAGGTAATGGGTGACGCCTGCTACTTTGCCTTTCTAATGCATTCCCATGTGACGCTACTGTGGGGAAGGGCGGAGAAGGGCACACGCCTTGAGAACCACCACTATGGAGAGCCCATGTGGGGTCCACCAAGGAGCTTCAGGTACTTATTTGTTTCAAGGTCTATTCAGGCACTTGACTTTTTGGTTCAATTCAGATAATTCATATAATTTTCGGCATCAACATTTTTGAAAAAATGAAATGGAGTTGGGACTCTTAACTCAACCTTGAAAAAAAAAATGAATACACAAAACAGAAGTGTTTTATACGAAAAACATCAACTAATCCAGGACCAGAAACAGATCTTTCATGGTACAAAATCCTGCAAAGCTTTTCTTCCAAGGAAGCATTTAGCTTGTATTAAACAGACTAGATAATAAGAGTGTCTCAGTAGCATAGACACTGCCATCCATACTGGTCTAAAACCAAACAAAAATAAGAGGCCTACTATGTTCTCAGTTCTCAGTGTCAAGTCAAATACTTTGAAGGAACACGTAGTGAAATATTTCAACTTTCAGAAGCAAGCCTAACAGTGACTCATTCTGCCTGACAGAAGGACATGTTTTGTTCTGACGCAGCTAAGTAATGATGGAAAATATTGATGCTACAGCTAGAATAACATATGTGAATAGTCCAAGTTCTTTCAAAGCAAGGAAGCTCTTCTGAATGATCAGGCTCAAAGAAGTATTAATTTTAGTGAAGATTACCAAAAAAAAGGTGATGTTATGATGTTGTAGTAGTTGATACAAAAAAAGTTCTGGCTTTATATGAAAAGTAGAGAAGGCACAGGTAACATTTCTTTCTTTGTTTTAGGGAAGAAAAATTTTTAAAAAGCATCATATCTGCCACACAAACAAACCTATTAGAGGTGTTCAGCTTCCTTGTATTAGCCAGAGAGGGGAAAAAAGTTGGCAAATCAACTTCGCTTAGAGAACAAGTGAAAACTGAATGACCTTAGCCCTTCAAGGGCATCAAATACTGAGATCAATATCGCCAGCCAATAGAGGTATGCAGTTATGCCTTCAGGATACACATAAATTTCCTATATAATAAAATGTTTAGGATATAGTTTTCAGAATGAAACACATTCATTTAGTCCTTATCTTTAAAGAGTAAATAAAACAGAAGAGTCTCTGTCCTTTAGCAAAGGAACTTAGCCAAGCCAGGCCCAGAGCTGGGTCATAACGAAGCTGAAAAAACGCCTGTGGCCTTGTGATGTGGCAGCCATGATCGGGCCCAAGTGCAGTGCATTGATCACTGTTCTATGTTGTCTCAGTCTATCAATGGTACTGCTATGGGTTAGAAATGCTTGTGGGCACTCGCCTGGGCCTGTGAGCCTCCCATAGACATCTCCCCTTTCAGAACCAGTTGTTAAAACATCACTCCCTCCAGCAACAATCATTAGGAAACGGAAGGAACACAAAGGATTATTGCTTACAGGCCTTTGGGCTTCCAAGGTGTTCCAGAGGCTCTCAGTGATGTCTTAGTAGAGAAAGAAGCAGAGGGGGTGTGGGCCTGCAGTTCTGCTTTTGTTCAGGTCTAGGGTGGGGTCTAGGGTTTCCAGGGTCACTCTTTATTGATGTATTTAAAACACAAGAGCTGACTTTAACACTGGAAGAAATTAGCCCAGATGGTCAGCTACCAAAATCAACCAAGATTTCTGAGACAAAGAGTTGGGGAGACCTCCTGGCTCTTTATCTAACGGGTAGGCTGGCAATGTGTTTACTCCACATAGCCTTCCATGGGGTGGAGGCCTCTTTGAGGTGGATGCAATCAAAGTTTAAGTTAGTCACTTGTATTACTGCCCCCCACCCCCCAAAAAAACCAATTGTAAGGGCTTACACTGCAATGATGTGTCTGTTGTGATGCCAGTGTAAACAAACCTACTGCAGCTAGCCTTATAAAATATAGCACACAGAGTACAAGACCATCCAGGTGTGCGCAAGTGCACTCTCAGATGGTCACACATAGGCAAAATTGCTTAGTGACATAGCTCTGTGAAGGTACCCTAGTCATTATGCAGCTCAACTGACTATAACATATCTCCAGATTTCTGAAAAGGAGGTGATTTTGAAATGCAAAATAAGTAGGGAAAAACCATCCCCTGTTAACCAGAGGTCATTGGCATCAATTCAACACCAATGGGAATCCCCAATTTGGGGTGCAGTAAGGGAAACCGTATTTAGTGCCAACAGCTCAATTATGACACAGCGCAGCTGTGAAACAGTGTTGCTGGTAGGTGGCCCTGTGGCTAGGCAGTCCTGGGCCAGGTGTCTCTCCCAATAAGCAGCTCAGCTCTGCACTAGCCTGCTGCACTCCATTCCAGTGTTTTGGTGTTTCATTGCCAGCTGAGGAAATACAGTCTTCAGAATTTGGTAGAAAGGGAAAACATGCTCTCAGAGACACAGGGGACCTGACTTACATAGAAGTAGTTCCCACCTTTGGTCCCTAATTGGTTCATCTACATGCAAATGAGGACTCTAAATTCTCTCAGCTTGATTGGTCCAAAAGGCACTGGCTGGTCCTGACTGGTCAGAATGGAGCCACCTTGATTGGTCAGTGAAGAAGTTGATGTGGTTACAGCAGGGCAGCTCCAGTTGGATGG